>PITB01019719.1:0-13841 GCA_004024585.1 Paradoxurus hermaphroditus
AAATGTCTGTTTATTTTCAAGAGACAGAAAGAGCATGCGCATGAGGGGGAGAGGGGCAGAGACAGGAGCGGGGAGAGACAGAATCCCAAGCAGGCCCCACACTGCCAGCACAAGGCCCGATGCGGGGCTTGAACTCACAAACCGTGAGATCATGACCCGAGCCAAAATCAAGAGTCGGACACCCAACCGACTGAGCCACCCAGGCGCCCGGGAAACCACATTTAAAAAGAGTTCGAGCCATGCAAGGATTCGAAGGCTTGTCTTCTGTCTCCCTTTTCTGGGAGGCCACATAAAAACGACCTCCCGCTTTTGGTTATTTTTAAAGAATAAATTAAGAAAGAAGAAAACAAGAATCTGGGTGACGGTGGCTCTCCTGAGGGCCTCCCAACGTAACAGCTCTGACGCAGCATTTAAGAGCGAGCAGGAGAAGGGACGTCTCCAGGCAAAAGGTCATAGGGAGAGAGCTGAGTCTGGGAAGGCCGAGCACAAGCTAAGGGGACTCAGTGCAGGGAATAAATGACACGAATTAGAAACATCTTCCAGAGGCGACATGTCACAGTGCTTCGGAACAAAGTCTCTGCGGCCGGAAGGTGTGGGTTCGAATCCTAACCCTGGCAACTTACAAGCTGGGTGACCTTGGGCCAGTGACTCAGCCGCTCAGCCTCAACACCTCTCAAAACAGAGACAATACCGGGACCAACTTAGGGAGCTGCTGTGAGAAGTTAAATGAGTCAGTACGTGAAATGCTTTTAGAAAAGAACCTGTCACATAAAGTACCGTATAAAGGTCTGTTAGATAAATAAGAAAGCCCGTGAACTATGTGAAAATCATGGTCATCCAAATAGAAAAAGCAGATCCCAACTACAGCAGGTTAATATTTTAAAGCACGGTTAAAACCTTTTAAAGTGTCTAAGATGTGTTAAAATATTTAAAATACAATATATTTATTTACATATATATTTATATAAATTTAAAATTTAAATATACGTATTACTTTTCATTTAAATTTTAGTCCACGGACAGTGCGATAGTGGTTTCAGGAGTAGAATTCAGATGAGCACGGACACGCAACACCCAGTGCTCATCCCAACAAGCGCCCTCCTTAATTCCCGTCACCCATGTAGCCCGTCCCCCACCCCCCTCCCTCCAGCACCCCTCAGTTTGCTCCCTTCCGTTCTCTATCATTAAGAATCTCTTGTGGTTTCTGTCTCTTCTCTTTTCTTCCCCCTTCCCATACGTTCATCTGTTTCGTTTCTTAAATTCCACATGAGTGAAATCATGTGGTATTTGTCTTTCTCTGATTGACTTATGTCGCTTAGCATAATACATTCTAGCTCCACGTCATTACAAATGGCAAGATTTCATTCTTTTCGATGGCTGAGTAACATTAAGTGCATATTAAATGCACTTTTTAAAGTATACATTAAAGATATCTTTAAGTAAGTATGGGCTTAAAAATAATGAAAGAGATGGTTTCCAAGCGATGGACTCAGGCGAAAGCTTAAGGACAGCGTGTGGGGGCGAGGGAAGCAGGGAGGGGGAAGGATATATTTCTTCTCCTAATGAGGAAAAAGCATCCCGGAAAAACACACCTCCTCCAGGAAGGACACATGGGGAAAAAAACTCCATACAGGAGAAAGGCAGAGTCTGAGCGCAGAACAAACTAACCCCGGGTGAGATGATACATAAACGGCAGAGCGTAAGAAGGCAGAACACCTTTGCACCTGCTGCTCCGTGAGAATCCGCTAGATGCTCCTCCGTCAGAGCAGAAGCCTCGGGCTAATGTGCAGACGGGCAGACAGACCAGAGGTGGGGCCGGGAGACTCTGACCGTCCACCGGAGCCGGTATTTGCTAGTTGATTTAATAAAAACCAGGCACATGAAGCGCTTTGATACAAGTTTTCAAAAATAAACTTAACTCTAAACAGAATCACTTCCCGCCCCAACCCCTAAAATATGCTCCCTTCGACAAGGCTACATTTTAAATCCAATTCTTTGTCAACCTAAAGACAGCAAGAAAGGGGCGCCTGGGGGGCTCAGTCGGTTGAGTGTCCGACTTTGGCTCACGTCATGATCTCGTGGTCTGTGAGTTCAAGCTCTGCATCGGGCTCAGTGCTGACAGCTCAGAGCCTGGAGCCTGCTTCGGATTCTGTGTCTTCCTCTCTCTCTGCCCCTCCCCTGCTCTCTCTCACAATTAAATAAAGAGTTAAAAAAAATTTTTAAAGAAATAAAGACAGCAAGAAAGACAACTTTTCGAACCTAAAGCAGCAAGTTTCGAGAAACTGGACCCGGGTAACCCAGGATTCTGAGAATTGCCGCTCTTACGAGAAATGTTGCAATCAAAGAGCAGGACGGCTGGAGGGGGCGGTATGTTCAAGTGCGCGGGACTGGTTAGGAACACAGCAGGAAAGACGCGCCAGGCTTCCCGGAACGGACGGTTCTGCAACACTCCCTCCCCTCCCAGAGCAAGATGGGTTCAGCGGTTTGGGTGAACATTTCGGTGCTCAACTGTCCCTCCAGAATTCAAGGGCTTCTGTCTTGAAGGAACCCCTGGCAGGAAGGGGGGGCGGGTGGAGGCAGGAGGTGTGTTGGTGAGTGTGTACGTCTTCGGGTTTCTGACTTCCAGAGCTACATTATTCAAACTGAGACCTGGGCTTCACGGGGACGCGTTCCCCCAGGCGGCCCTCGGGTCCATGAAGAACCAGGCAGGGGCTCCTCTGTACTAACGAGCCGCCTGTAACTCCGTGATGGCCCATTTCGCAAAGTGTTGTCGCTCTGTCCTTTCATAGTCCGCTACCTCTTCTACTGGCTGGCGAGCCCTTGAACAAAAAAGACTAACCATGACACACTCGTCACCGAGTCCCTGGCACTAGCACATCTGCACAGAGAGACAGAGCCAGAGAGACAGGACAGGCACGCAGGGACCCCCTTTGGGACTTCAGCCACACACGGTTCAGTACTTCCAGTCCAGACCTTGCCCGCAGCCCAGACCCCACATCCAACTACCTTCTAGACACCTCCATTCTGACGATCCACCGGCCAACAATGAACTCCTAACAGGTCCCCCTGCCTCCAAGCCCGCCCCATGACTAACCTCTAATGGGGCTGCAGATCTCATGGGACATCCCCTGCTTAAGCCCTCCCTAGTCACCCCATCTGCGGGGTAAAGTTCAAGGTCCTCGGGAAACCAGACGGCGGCCCCGGACATTGGCACCCCCCTTCCTCCTCTCCTCCATTTTCATCTCCCCCTGCTCCCCGGGTCCGACCACGTGCTCCAGGTCCCCAGACTCACCGTGGGCTGCTTCCCACGCCTGGCTAACATAGGGCTCCTTCGTGACTCTGCATAAGACTCGCTTTCTTTTGGAAGCGGATTTCTTTTTTTTTTTTTTTTTAATTTATTTTTGGGGGAGAGGGGCAGAGCACAAGCAGGGGAGGAGCAGAGAGAGAGAGAGAGAGAGAGAGAGAGAGAGAGAGAGACGGAGTCAGAAGCAGGTTCCAGGCTCCGAGCTGTGAGCACACAGCCCAACGCGGGGCTTGAACCCGTGAACTGCAAGATCATGACCTGAGCTGAAGTCAGACGCTCAACCGACTGAGCCACCCAGGCGCCCCCGGAAGCGGATTTCTGAATCGCTTCCAAGCTCCCCGCCCGCCCGCACTGCGTTACAGGCCCCGCCTCCCTTCCGGGGACACCTTGCGGTCGAGGGCAAGCGCGCACGTGACACTCACGCCTGAACGAACCCCCGACGTGCACGCGAGGCGCCGAAGCTCGGAGAAGGAAGCGAACCTGCTCGATGACCCCCACGCCCTGTGGCTAAGCCTCAGGTCGGAGGCCAGGACTTGAACTCCTAACCCAGTTCCCCTGCCTTCGATGGTCGAGACTCTCCGTCACCTCCCCCCCGAGGACAGAAACTTCCTACGTCCCGCCTGCTGGCCGTTCTTTCCTATCTCGTTGCCAGCCGAGCCCTGTGAAGGGAGTCCAGGGCCCGCCTGATGGTGGAGGCTCCGTTGCTTGCCTTTCCTTGGCCCCCGTCTCATGCATGCTGTGGCCACTGCGCTGCGCTTCGGGCCGGAGGCCGGGGCTGGAAACCCGGTGGCCGCAGCCTCCAGCCCCCGTACTAGAGACTGGGGACCCGGCCCTGGGAAGCGGCCTCGGACTGCCTCCGCTGGGCCGGCCTCCCGACCGGAGGAGAGGCTCACTCACCGGGACTTCCTGCCTCTTCTCTCCACCTCCCAGGACGGCTCCGCTTCCCTCCGGGCTCAACTGCCACTAACTGCCCGCCCGGCAGGATTCCCGGCCTCTGATTGGGCCCCGCCCCTGCCAATCCCTTCGGAACCGGAACTGCTGCTCCTCACGGCGCCATTGAGCTGGAGCCGGTGGGTTCGCCCCCGCCCCCCGACCGCGGGGAGAACCTCTCACCCTGGCCAACGCTGCCCCCGGCCTCCTGAGCCCCCCACAAATCCTCCTGGTCCACCTTCCGCTCCCGAGGCCCTCTCCGGACCGGATGCTCGTGTCCGGTATGGCCGAGGCGCAGGACAAGCGGCAGCGGGGCGAATGAGGGTTCAGGCTTCACCCCTGCTTCCCCGGATCACTCCAACGGCCTTTTCTCGAGGCTCGCCACCCCCAAACTTATCCCTCGAGGCTGTCCCCCGCAGGAAAAGATCTCAGGTTCAAGACCCTGCGGTATGAAAGCAGGTCGTACGATGTCGCCGAAGCTGAGGGTACAGTCGCAGGGCAAGGCGAGGGCGCTGCGAGAAAGGAACTGGAGGCGTAGGTGGGGCGCACCCCAAGCTTCCCTGCCCGGCAGCGAGGGCTCGGCCAGCCAGACCCGTGAGGAGTCGAGAAGCTGGAACCGGCCTGGCCTTCGGTCCGCTGGGCCTGCAGGCTCGGGAGACCCATAAGGAAGCGTCGGTGGACAGAGTGGGAAGCAAAACACTAAATACAGTCACAGCGACAATGCGAAGGGCCTGGCCTAAGGCTTGGGGACCAGGCACGGGGCTGTGGGACTGAGGCCAGACGACAGAGGAACTAAAGGGTGCAGGAGGCAGATGCAGAATCTGCAAAAGGGGCCCGGGGGCAGCCGCAAGGGCTTTTATTAGATACACGTGACCGGCCCCCCTGTGCAGACGGTCCAACCAACGGCCACCAGTGTCACCTTTCTCTGTTGGCACTAGGGAGTTACGGAATCTTTTTAATCAGAGAGGTGACAAAATCATTTCTGTGCTCCAGGGAGAAGAGGTTAGAAACCAGCCAGAATGTTCCTAACTCCTTCCGGGGCATCTCGGTCCCTCCGAATGAGCTGCAGGCCAGCAGCGCAAGCACGAGGGAGGGGCGGAGTCCTGGTAAGGAGACACACATCCAGGCAACAGGTCACAGTTTGTCAGAGTATCTTCTCTCATCGTTGAAATGCAAAAGTAAACCAGCCCATTCATAGCAAGTTCACTCACGTTAATGTTGGAAGTCCACACGTTTCTTATCCATCCAGGGTCTTTCATCATCGGAATCTGAAAAAGAAAAATGTGAGAAATTAATGAATGGAAAGGTTCTGGAAATGGACGTTGGGACAAGGTTGTGTACAACCTTGCAAATACGGGAAAACCCACTGGCCTGTACACTTCAACGGGGCGAATTTCATGGTGTGTATTTCTATCTCAATTAAAAGGAACGGCAGTGAGGACATGGCGACTTTTCTCTGAGTGTGTTTACGGAGACTGTGAGGTCTGGGTTACCAGGGCACATGACGAGGTCGTAAATCTCCTCTCTCCCCTCCGCTCTGCGTTCACCTCTCCCCTCTCCCCTTCCCCAAGGGCACCTGGGGCGATGTGGAGAAACGCTGGGATTGGGAGTCAGAAGGCATGCCTTCGAGAGCTGCCTGCCTAGCTTCTTAGCTGTGACTGCACAAGGCTTGTTTTTTTTTTCTTTTTTTGAAATGTTTATTTATTTTTGAGTCGGGGAGGGGCAGAGAGAGAGACACACACACACAGAATCGGAAGCAGGCTCCAGGCTCTGAGTTGACAGCACAGAGCCCGACGCGGGGCTCGAACTCGTGAACCCTGAGATCATGACCTGAGCCGAAGTCAAACTCTTAACCACCTGAGCCACCCTGGTGCCCCAAGTCTTGTTTTCTCATCTGTAAAATGGGTGTAAGAGTGACCCCAGGCCCGTGAGCGTTGACAGAGTGCATTCGGGTGGAAAGGCACACACATGAGCTGGGGAGACCGCCGGCGTGGCCCCCACCTGAGGAAGTGGGGCCTGTGCTGTCTGCTTTTCCTACGGGAGCCCCAGGTGGAGCCCCCACGAGGTGCGGCTCCCACGCTAAGGGACGCGTGGAGTTTACTCAAATTACACTCCCGTAATCCTCAAAAACATATATGTTCCACCAGCAAAACTAGTAGGCAACCGACGGAATGGGAAAGGATAATCGCAAATGACACCTCGGATAAAGGACTAGCGTCTAAAATCTATAAAGAACTTACCAAACTCCACACCTGAAAAACAAACAACCCGGTGAAGAAATGGGCGGAAGATGTGAATAGACACTTCTCCAAAGAGGACATTCAGATGGCCAACAGACACATGAAACGATGCTCAAAGTCACTCATCATCAGGGAAACACAAATCAAAACCACACTGAGATACCACCTCACACCAGTCAGAGTGGCTAAAATGGACAAATCAGGAAACGATAGATGCTGGTGAGGATGTGGAGAAGCAGGCACCCTCCTACACTGTTGGTGGGAATGCAAACTGGTGCAGCCGCTCTGGAGAATGGTGTGGAGGTTCCTCAAAAAGAAAATAGAGCTACCCTATGACCGGGCAATAGCACTGCTAGGAATCTACCCAAGAGACACAGGAATGCTGATGCATAGGGGCACGTGTACCTCAATGTTCATACCCCAATGTGAATAGGCAAATCATGGAAAGAGACTAAGTGTCCATCAACCGATGAATGGATAAAGAAGATGTGGTGTGTATATATATATATATATATATATATATATATATATACACACACACAATGGCATACTATGCAGCAATGAGAAAGAATGAAATCTGGCCATGTATAGCAACATGGATGGAACTGGAGGGTATTATGCTGAGTGAAATAAGTCAGGCAGAGAAAGACAGATGCCATATGTTTCCACGCATAAGTGGGCTTTGTGAGACGTAACAGAAAACCAGGGGGGAGAGGAAGAGGGGAAGGAACAAAACCACAGAGAGGGAGAGAGACAAAACATAAGAGACTCTCAAAGACAAAGAACAAACTGAGGAGCGAGGGGGTTGGCGGGGGGAGAGTGGGTGACGGGCACAGAGGAGGGCACTTGTTGGGATGAGCACTGGGTGTTGTATGGGAACCAATTTGACAATAAATTAAGGAGAAAAAAAAACATACATGTTCCAAGTTCAACTCTGGCAGCCCAGAGTCAACTGCCTTCGAAACCCCTTCTGCCTGTCACTCCCTCGCCCCGTCACCCTACCTGCGACCCATTGGACGCGGTTAGCTTTTCTAGCCCAAGTTGCCGATTGGCTGATAGTTCGTGGCGTTACTCGATGTCACTGTTGACTGGGCTTCCCTCGGGGGTCATGCACCTAGGGAGGCAGTGGGAATGCAGAGATGAATCAAACGTAAACCTTGCCCTCGAGTCGCTCATAATCCAGCAGGGGTTGAGCCGGAAGGCAGGCAGAAAGTGTGTCATGGCCGAGGCCACCAGGACAGGCCCAGGTTCCCGTGGGAGCCCCATGGCTGGAGCATGGCAGGAGGGAGCCAACGGCTTTCCCGCAGGGAGTCCGAGGAGCCCCGTGCCACCCCGGTGACGTCCGAGCTGCTTCTGAAGGACAAGCGGGGCTCTCGGAGAAGAGAGGAGGCAGAAAGGCCCTTCCAAGCAGGGAAGAGAGCAAGTTCAAAGACGCAAAGGCGTCGCATGCATGTTCGGGGGAGGGCCCTGTGACCGGAGAGCGGTGGCTGCAAGTAGACACGAGGGGCCCTCGGCGGGTCCTCGATCAGGAGACGCGGGTCCGGCCGGCCGTTTCCTTTTTTGGAGAAAAGCCCTCCTCAGGCAAAACCCTTTAGGAGGCCATATGAAACTAGACGGAATGGGAACTGTTTTCGGTCATATCAGGGAAAGGGCCCAGAGTCCGGGTCTCGGCTGCAGAACCCTGGGGCTCCGGGGAACACGGTTTGGGAACAGTCTCTGGGCACAGAGGGAGGAGCAGACGGGTGTTGTACAAGATCATTCTGCCGTCTGGTACTGGAGGCAGAGGAATGCCTTTAAAGGCTATTCCAGGGGCGCCTGGGTGGCTCAGCCAGTCAAGCGTCCAACTCTTGGTTTCGGCTCAGGTCGTGATCTCGAGGTTCGTGGGTTCGAGCTCTGTGTGGGGCTCTGCACTGACAGCACGGAGCCTGCTTGGGATTCTCTCTCCCTCCCCTCGCTCTCTCTGTCCTTCCCGGCTCGTGCTGCCTCTGTCTCTCTCAAAATAAATAAATCAACTTATAAAAAAAGAAAGGCTCTTCCAGCAAAGGATGACCAGGAGGTGAGCCAAGGAGAGCAGGGGGGCTGAAGAGGAGGGGGTGGCTGGCAGCCCCTCCTCCTGGTGGGCGTGGTGAGTGATCTGGATTGGCTGGGGGGGGCGAAGAGGGAGATTCTGAGGGTGACTGAAGTCTCTGGCCCGGGTGACCAGGTAGATGTTGGTATCCTTAGCTAAATGAGAAAATCCCGAAGGGTAAATTCGGGGAGGACCATTCTCGTAACCTGGAACCACGTCTGGAGTCGGAGCAGCGGAGTGTCCAGTGACAAGCCGGCACGCCCAAGTCTGGATCTTTGTTGGCAAAGTGGGGCCAGAGACGGGGTTCTTCATCTGCAAACTGCTTAAAATGGTCTTTAGTTCCGTCCTGGTGTCAACAGAGACGCTTCTGGGAATCCAGCTGCTGCTCTCCTTTCGGCTCCCGTGCAGTAAATATTACGGCCCGCTATCAACAAAAATGGTGCGGCCTGCGCCCAGACGTCCCGGACCGTCCAACTCGCATTCCTCCCGGAGCGCGGGCGCCCGCCGGACACAATGGCCGTACTCACTTCAGGCTCACGAGGCCGGCTCGCGGGGCCAGCAGCAGCTGCGATCCACAATGCTGGCATTTGATCCCGATTAGAAACACCGTTTCCCGTCAAATACCAAATGCATGTTCTGTGGTCAGGGGACCTCGGAACCCTCCAAGAGTCTGGTCTGATTTCAGAGATTACAAACTGGCGAACTGGTGTCTTTCAACCATGATGTCTCTCAAAATTAAGACGATAATCATCTCCCCCCACCCCGTGACTGTTTGTCTGCTGCGTGTCCAGGTTCTAACACGGAATCGGAAGCCCGGCTCTGGAGCCCGCGCACCACGCGGCGGGCAGTCGTGGTGGGCGCCAAAAGCGAACTTGGGTCTGAGCCCCAGTTCCCCCGCCGGAGCTGTGGGGCCTTCGGCGCGGAATTCTAGCCTCAGCATCCTCATCTGTAAAGAGAAGGAACCCGTGAAATAGCTACCGCAGAGGCCACGTAAGACTCGCAAGACGATACCGTGTAAACCAAGAACGCACCACACAAATATTAGTTGCTGCCCGTGGGTGATGATGGTACAGCCAAGACTCCTTGTCAGGAATCGACGAGGGTCTCCCAAACAGCTGGGTGGTTTTTCCCTCATTTATACCACGGGCCCCATAATTCTCGGGTCCTGCTGTAGGTAGGAGTTGTAATTCACATTTCGGCTCCGCCCCTGCCAGGTGAGCAGGACCCCAGGAAAGGGGCGGTTAGCATGCTAGAGCCTCATTCGTGGCTCTATTTTCTGTCTCTCCTTCTTTTTTTCCTTTTATTCCTTGTTTAATTTATATTTATGTAACTGCCGCGGACCGAATGCGTGTGCCTGCACCAAATTCGGGTGTGGGGGCCCTAATCCCCAGCTCCACGGTATGGGGGGGGCCACTGGGAGCTAATAAGGTCATTCGGGTAGAGCCGTCATGAAGGGGGTAAGCGCCTTGTGAGGGGAGGTAGAAGAGAGATGTCTCTCTGCCATGTGAGGACACATCGGGAAGGTGGTGGTCTCCACGCCAAGAAGGGGTCTCCCAACAAACCCCCCCGCCCCCGCCGGCACCCGGATCTGCGCGTCCAGCCTCCAGAGCTATGAGAAAGGTCTCTAGTTGAAGCTCCCCAGTCTCCGGGGTTTCCGTTAGAGCAGCTGGAGCCGACCGACAGAGACACCGTCAGGTTTCCAACCATCTTCTGTCCGTGGTCACACACCGTGAAGGACACAGACGAGACTGGAAGAGAAACGGTTACTCCAAACAGATACGGAACCCGACAAACCCCTTTCCCACCATTTGCCAGAGTTCACACGTATGAGACCAGGGTCCAAATTCAAGTTCAGTTCCGTGTGGCCCAGAGGTCTCGCTTCAGTCTCCCTGACGGACAAACGTTGGGACAGCAGGCCCCACAAGCACAGCAAGGGGAAGGCGGAGTCTCCAGGCAGAAGTGCTTCCGGACCCCCAGGTGGAGAGTCCGCAGGGGTAGCCCGGGCGGGGCCCGGTTTACAAAAGGGGCCCCCTAAAGTTCATTCGTGAACTTACTTTTCCAACGGAGGATAACATTTGCACGCTGAGACAGTTCTGTCCAAGTGAGTTCACTTTTCCGGGGAAGGGAGGGCAGAGAAACCCACTTCAGAGCTGAACAGAAGGCAGTCTTTCCAGCTGGAGTCTTAAGGGTTCGGTCCAACTCCAACTGAAGTCTCCGGAACACGCAGGAACGGTCCAGGATCCGACGCAAGGACCATCACTCTGGGGATGGAGCCGTTGAGGCGTCAGCTCTGCTTCTCACTTGCCGGGGGAGAGGGAGGAGGCTTGGGCCAAACACCTCCCATCCCTGCGTCTCCATTTTTCCATCAGTCAAAGACGGAGTTGCATCTTTTAGGTGATTCCTCGGCACTTTTTCCCTCCAAAATTCTGCAAGTCGAAACGTCCACGCCCTCCTACCTCGTGATCCCAATGACAAAACCCCCTTTGCTCCTGTCGCCGTGACTTGAAATAAAGGAAAACGGGAAGGAGCAGTTTGCTCTGGCTCGGGGCGGGGAGAAGCGGACGGCACTACAGGTGAGGCTGAAATTAAACAAAGTCAGGCCCTAACCTGGGTCCCCCTGAGGGCTCCCCAGGCCCCCCCAGAAATGGAGAGAGCATCTGCGGTCAGGAAAATTGGATCTAAGCCCTGGTCACAGTATCCAATGACGCTTGGTGTCGACTAGAACACCTCGTGTCTGAGAAATTCCTTTCCTTCGATCACAAGATGAGGTGAGTGATTCTTCCTCCGCCTTCGATACTAGCAAGGGCGAAACGAGTGCGTCCAACGGCCCGGCTCTCTGGCCCACTGTCCGAGCTCATGGGATTAATTGCGCCCACTTGGATAATCCTGGCTAATCTCCCTATTTTAAGGTCAGTGATGGGCAACCTTAATTCCATATGCAACCTTAATTCTTTTTTCTCCCTGTAATTAATAATATTCACAAGTTCCCAGGATGGGGACATGGACCTCTCTAGGGACCACCGTCCTGCCTGGAGCCGGCTCCCAATGGGATCACCCACCTCCCCGCTTACCATCCTGCGGTTCGGTCTCCATGCCACAGCCATGGTCACCTTTTTTGACAGTCTGGCCATGTCACTTAAAAATCATTCCGGTAAATATATACAATGTTTACAGTGTTTTAATCCCTTCCTTAACTTGGTGGACAAAGTTCCCACCCACCTGCTCAGTCTCATCTCTCACTTGCTCCCTGTGATCTCTCTGACTCAATCGCACTGGCCTTTTAACCCTTGCTATTCAACCTACTTCCTCCAGCCACAGGGCCTTTGCACGTGCCGGTTTCCTCTGCCCGAGACACGCTTCAGCTGACTAGCTACTACTCGTTGCCAGACCAGACCACCAGCAAATGTCACCTCCTCAGAGAGGCTGTCCCTGGCCTCCTCAACTTGATCGCATCATTCCTGCACCCCCTCACAGCACCCTTACCGCTCCTTATTAGCACCTAACCCAGTTTGCAAGGTGATGTTTGTTTGCCTAATTATTCAGCTAATGACAGCTTCCTCCATAAGGGACAGGGCCTATGGTTCTTACGGTTGTGTCCCCAGCAGTGTCTGGCACATAGTAGATATTCAGTAAATACTTGCTGAACGGAAGAATAAAGGCATGATGTTTTCAATACATGGATGAAGACCGTGGAGCTCAGAAGGTTGAGGGACTTAGCCAAGGTCACAGAGCTAGCAGTTGGGGGGTGGGTGCGTGAGCTGGGATGTGACCCAGGTTTGACGGACTTCAAAGTCGTGGGTCTCTCCACCCGCCTTTCAGGCTCCGGGGGTGGGAGGGGGCTCAGCACACCCGGTCCGTGTACTTCTCCTAAGGGAAGGAGGAAGGTGCTGCCGGTCCCTGCGGCTCCCTGGTGGCTTCTCTTGGGCCTTTGTCCGACCAACGCTGTGGCCTGTGACCAATAGGGGAAGTTTTCGCCTGTCCCTGGCACGTGCTCCTGGTTGTGCATGTGAGAGCTGAGCTCACCCAGGCCTCGCCGCCAATTGGCCAGCGGTGACCTCCCTGCCCTGTGCCCCTCGTTCACCCAGCCACTGGTCACATAAGCGCACCGGTCCCGGACGGTGCTCGGTGCACGGGGGCCTCAGTATCCCCGTGTGTACGATGAGAGGCCTGGAGTGGACAGAATACGTCCCCTTCCTGCGTGGAGAGTCGGTGTTCTCCAGGGTGTCCGTGGTATGCTCTGTGAGTCCGCACTGTGCCCACCGTGCACACTGCCCCGGGGAAGGGACCCGACTTCACCTCCCGGATCGAAACCCCTCCATAAAGAAGTGAGTCCAGCGCGGGCTCTCCCCCAAGCCCCGTCTTCCACTGCAGCCGCCGGACAGACGAACGAGGGAGTCAGCACACGGCCCGGCTCTGCCGAGGACATGCGGGCCTCGCCACTGCCACCGAACGTGACCCCAGGGCTGTGCTCAGCATGAGCCTCACACAGGGCGTGCAGGCTGTGTGGCACGCCCGTGTGTGCATTAGACGGCCTCGGATTCTTTGCTCTCCCTCCCGGTGACAGGCCGCGTCCAGCAGCCCCGCCCTGCAATCCGGGCTAGCCGGAGGGACCGGTGGGCTCAGTAAGAAGCAGGGCGGGTGCCATCTGCGGCCCCTGGGGCGGGGTCAGAAGACCCAGTGTGCCCCTCCCCGACCTCCTGCGGTGCTCTTTCCGGGGGATCCGGCTGCCAGGCGAAAGGTTGGCCTCCCCTGAGGTGCCACGGCCCAGGGGCTCTCCCCGGCTGCTCAGTCCGCAGGACCACTGAGCCGGGCCTGGCAGCCACGCGAGGGAAGCCACCGTCATCCTTCCCGACCCGGCCACCCGCCAGCCAGGCTCCACGGGCTCAACTCGGTAACACGTGAGGAGCCAAAGAACCACCCCCCAAGCCCTGCCCTAATCCGCACCCACGACCGCACAAGGGCTAATAAGGCAGTTGTCTTAAGCCATTAGGTTTCCAGGCAGCTTGATTTGCAGAATAAACAGCCAGAACAGAGCGCGTGGGCTGCGGGCCGCAGGGGGGTTGGGTGGGGGAGGGTCTGGTTTGCGCTTCTTGGTGTGTTTATGCGTAAAATCGCATCTGCGTATCTGCGGGCGGTGGGTGGTTGTGCCTCCTTTTGTGAGCGCATCTATGCGTCCGTGTCTATGCAGTTTGTATTTCTGTGTGTTTGATGGGGGGTGGGGGCGCTGTGGGTGTTTACGGCAAAGAGCCGAGGCGGACTCCTCTGTGTGAAATCTAATCTCACTGTTCGTGCGCCTCCT
>PITB01019719.1:13941-32561 GCA_004024585.1 Paradoxurus hermaphroditus
TGTGTGTGCATGCGTGTGTGTCTGTGTGTGTGCATGCGTGTGTGCGTGCGCGCGTGCGCTTGTGCACGTGTGTGTCGATGCAAGGATAGAACAGACTGGAAAACAAGAACATAGCCTCTAATCAGAGGGTTCTAATGGGGAAATTTAGCTGAATTTAATTGAACTTAACTTACGACAGGCAATCACTGAGCGCCCACTGTTTGCCAAGCACCATGCCAGGAGTTAGAAATCCAGAAAAACACAAGAGCCGGCACGGCACTCTGGGCAGTGCCAGGAGCACGGAGAAGACCCCGGGAGGGCCAGGGTTAGACCCCAGGGCAGTTACGCCAGGCTGCTTGGGAACTCGAAACCCCGGCCCCCAAGCCTGGAAGACTGGTCACTCCGAGTCTACCAGTGGGCAGCCCAGAGCCACACCAACCCCCAAGCAGGGCGGCGGCGGGTCCCAGGGCCTCTCCGGGAACAGTGGTGTGTTCTGTACAACGCCAGCTCCGTGGTGGAGACACAGACTTGGAAACACTAGAGAAAACAAAGAAAAAGATTTTTTCCTTCATAGCTTCTCGCTGCCCTTATGCCATCAGTGTGCGTGGCCAGTCTCCAAGAGGGAACACAGAACGTAGCCTTTCCCCAACCGCATCATCATGAAGCCCCCTTTTCACTGAACAAAGGGTGGTGGTTGTAAGTCAGGGAACTTAGTTCGGAGACTTATGCTGCAGAGATAACGGGAGTTGTGTCCAACCCTGGGGGTCATTCGCCCACCCTTCCCACCTCCTCCAACCCCCGCCCCCCAGCGGAGGACAAGGTAGTAGCTTCAAGAAACCCACGTCTGGGGGGGTGCCTGGGGGGCCCAGTCGGTGGAGCGTCTGACTCTTGATCTCGGCTCAGGTCATGATGTCATGGTTTGTGAGATCGAGCCGCATGTCCAGTTCCTCACTGACTGCACGGAGCCTGCTTGGGATTCTCTCTCTCCCTCTGTCTCTGCCCCTCCCCTGCTCCCACTCTATAAATAAATAAGTAAATAAATAAATAGTTAAAAAAGAAAAGAAAGAGCCCGAGTCTGAATGGGGAGACTCACGGGAGGAGCGAGGGGAGGTGAAATATACAGCAAAGACTGGAGTAGACGGTTCTGCCCCGAGGCCAGAGTGAGGGAGCGCGGCCCAGCCTGCCCAGCACACTCCTCACGCTGCACTCGCTGCACAGACCACTGGCCACGATTCCCCTCCCTGCGTGGCCGGGCCAAGCAAGCCAAGATCTGTCTTTCTCAAGCAACCCCGTTGCTCGACGCATGAATCATGTGTTTCATTTTCCGCATTTTGATGCTCTAATATCTGGGACCTTGCTGACCTTGGAGAGACCGCTCCCTCCCCAGACTAGCCAAGGAGAGAAACCAGCATCATCCCCGTACCACAGAACGCTCATGCTTGTGACTAAAAAGAAGTATCCGCGATATTTATTTATTTTCTTAAGAACAAAAACCTCAGGGGCGCCTGGGGGGCTCGGTCGGTTCGGCGTCCTAGTCCTGACTTCGGTTCAGGGCATGATCTCACAGTTCGTGAGTTCGAGCCCCAGGTCAGGCTCTGCGCTGATAGCACGGAGCCTGCTTGGGATCCTCCCTCTCCCTCTCTCTCTGTTCCTACCCCACTCATGCTCACTCACTCTCTCTCTCTCAAAATAAATAAACTTGAAACAAAAAAAGAATACAAAACTCTTACTGGTGACCCAGCTGACATCCAGTTTCCCGTGATTGGCTGTGTTGGATCCCAGAGCTCAAGGACATTGATGAGAAATGAGAATGTCTCTCCTACGCACGCCGAGCAATCCGGAGCCCTCGATTCAACCACCTCCTTGATCGGGCGCTCGCGCTTAACCATCCGCCTGCCCTAGTCGCCGCAGGGCCGGGTGCCGGACCCCAAGGAGCAGCCCCAAGGCCTGGAGCCTGCTGGAATCATCCACGCCAGCCAGTCTAAGCCCGCCTACCCGGCCTGCCGTTCCTTCCCCATGGAAGCCACAGTAAAGGCTCTGCCCCGTGTTTTTCTCCTTGCTCCCTCTGCGTCTCCTGTGGCCCCATGTGGAGGGCCGAGCCTCCTGTTTCTAGGGGTCTGTATTACAAAATCCTTTCCTCAGGAGAGTCATTTCTGCGTCTGTGTGGCTTAACACACCTGAGTAAAACGACTCTCCGGTGCCCTTAAAACATCGGTCATCCTGGCCCTGCAAGACCAGAAGGTGAAACTCAGCAGAAACAGTGCTGATAACACCCAGGCGTTGGATGCCCAGGGGGGGATTGCAAAATAGTTAAGGAAAGGCTCCAACCCAGCCGCCACCGATTAAACCAAACAGATACGCAACCGACCCGAAAGGACGCGTCGGCCCTGGGTACCCCAGTGAGTAACACAAGCAGCTTTTTACGGGGTGAGTCTAGTAGAGACTCTAGAATCTGACAGGCGTGCGCTCAAATCCTCGACCCATCACAAGCTGCATGTGTGGCCTTGACCTAGTCATTTAACTCTTCTGTGCTCCGAATGTTTCGACTACAGAATGGGGATAGGAATATATTGTAATGATACAAAGAATTAAATATGGATGAAGTTAAAGTACTTAGCGCAGAAACCATTATATATTATGCACTCAATAAATGTCCTACGGGGGCGCCTGGGTGGCTCAGTCGGTGGAGCATCCGACTTCAGCTCAGGGCGTGATCTCACGGCTCCTAGGTTCAAGCCCCGCGTCGGGCTCTGAGCTGACAGCTCAGCGCCTGCTTCGGATCTTCCGCCTCCCTATCTCTCTACCCCTCCCCCACTGGCACTCTGTCTCTCAAAAATAAATAAACATTAAAAATTTTTCAAATAAAAAAATAAATGCCATATATTATTATTATTTTTACTATTCTTACTACACTTATAAGCAGCATTACTACAGGTCGGGTGCAGTTACTCATTCTTATTGACAATCCATCGTGCGTGCCGCCTAGACCAGGGGGTGTGGACAAACTTGAACGTAGAGAAACCAGTGAGGACCAGATTAGTCAAGTCCGATCAGGCATTAATTAAGCATCTGCTACATTCCATGCCCTGTGCTAAGTACTTCGTTCAGCACGGGAGCAATTACAGAAATGACTAAGCCATGATCACACAAGTCATTCACAGTCTAGCAGGAAACACAGTGCAGAAACGAGTCGGGGAGTGCCCCGACCTAGCGTGTACAGTCGTGGAAGCATGAACCAAGCGCTGGGGTAGGTCTGAGGGAGGACCATCTCCTAGGGAAAGACGAGGGAGGCTCGGGAGGGTCGTGGCAGAAGAGCTGGGCGCTGACGATCAAGTCGGGGTTCACCAAGCCAACGAGGGACGACGTGGCAAGCAGAAGTAAAGGCACGCGCCCAAGGAGACACGAAGCCCGGCGTTGTCTTCAGCCGGCGAGGAGACGAGAACGCGGACAGCAGAGCTAAGGCAGAGCCGCGACCCTGCAATTCGGGAGGAGGAGCTGAGGACCGAGACGGACAGAATCGGGGCGCCTCGGAGGTGTTTTGTCCCAGAAGGGACAGCGCGATACCAGCCGAGGCGGCAGGGGTCAGCCTGGGGGCCTGGGGACGGGCAGCGGCCGCTAATGACAAGCCGCCGCCGAGCGAGTGCCGACCCGGTGCTGAGAGACATGCCGGGCGCCGACTGAGCGGGTACGCGCGGTCTGGGGGGGCCTCGCGCCTCCCTGAGGCCCAGTTTCACGCGCATCAACTTAGAAACGAAGACGCAGAGGCTCAAAGCAGCTCTGCGTGACCCGCCAAGGGCACGTGCAGGGGGAGGGGCCAAGTCGCGAATGAGCCCGGGTCTGTCCAACCTCAGAACCTCTGCTCTTGCCTCTTTATGCCATGTCCCCAGACGGGCTGGCGGCAGCGGGAGGGGGGCGTGTTTGCCGTGGCTCATAGAGGGCATGAGGGGTGGCAGTGGGCCAGGCCAGAGAGAGCACACGATGGGACGGAGGTCGGTGTGAGAGCCTGGGAAGGCCACACAAGCGGGGGGACACACGCTCACGGGCACCGTGCCACCTGACTGAGGTTGGTCACGCCTAAGGGGCCCCGGGACGTAGCACTGTGCTTCTGCCCCTGGGCAGATGCTGGGGGACGGGGGGGGGGGGCACACATGAGGGGGAACGAATTGAACTGCAGGTAACTGGATACCAAGCCCCTAGCAGCCAAGTCACACCTGACACACGGTGACCATGAGAGGCTACTTAAAGGAACTTCAGCTCTGCATCAGGGTGACGACCTGAGGCCACACATCCAGCTCCCTCAGTATGGAATAAGAGTGCGTCCCTGCTATGTGCCCAGTGCTTCCATACTCAGCTCCTGTCATTCATTCTTCTCTAAGCACTGTGGGTATTATCGCCCTGGGTTGTTTCTTTAATGTTTATTTATTTATTTATTTGAGAGAGCAAGAGAGAGAGGGAGAATCCCAACCAGGCTGTGCACTGTCAGCACAGAGCCCGACGAGGGGCTCGAACTCACAAACCCAGAGATCGAGACCTGAGCCGAAATCGACACTGGGACATTTACCCGACTGAGCCAGCCAGGTGCCCCGTCCATCCTGGGTTTTATTGGGGAAGCTGAGATTCAGAAAGGCGGAGTACTTTTTCCCAAGGCCACACAGCCGAACGGCTCTCTCCCCGCGCCTCCTCTGTGACGCCCAGCCACCTCCCCGTGACCCATCACCTCCTCATCAGCACCTCACAGCACCTGGCTCACACCTCAGGGCTGGCCCTTGTCACTGCGCCTGACCGGTCTGTCCCCCAGCAGACTAGCCAGCCTTACTCTTCCTGGTCCTTAGGGCCTGGCACGCCGCGGCTGCTCGGTGACCAGTCACTGAACGGCGGGCACGTGAATGACGGAACGGAGGAGCAATGCGACCGCAGGGGCGGTCAGCCAGCGGTTGGACTGTATGTACAGCTTACAGACCGATAGTTGACAATGTCCCCATGTCTCCGAGGGACTTCCTGAGGACTCTGCATTTTACGGGAGACAGAGCTTGAGGAGAAGGTAAGAGGTAGACTCAGGATGGGTGTGAAGGTTTGGTTTCTGTCTCCTCCCTATTCTGTGGTCTTTCTTTTGAATACCCTTCAGGGACTCCTGACCCCCTTACATCATGAAGGTGCTTGAGCCTGTGGTGTGGTCCATCCAACCCAAGCAGGACGTCCATCCTCAAAGGCTTGGAAGCCATGTTGGCCATTAGGTCAAACTCATTAATTCACACCAAGCAGAGCTTGGAGGCGTAGAAGATTCTTTTCATTGACATCTAATGACCATCTAAGCAAGAAAGTACTCCCTAAAAAAGGTCTTTTTATGGATGCCTTTTTTAAAGTTTACGTATTTATTTTGAGAGAGAGAGAGAGAAAGCACGAGCAGGGGAGAGAGAAAGAAAGGGTCCCAAGCAGGCCGTGCAGAGCCCCATGTGGGGCTTGAACTCACCAACTGTGAGATTATGACCTGAGCCAAAACCAAGAGTCAGATGCTTAACCGAATGAGCCACCCAGGCACTCCTATACGGATGCATTTTTTTAAAAATATAATTTTTCATCAAGTTAGCTAATATACAGATTACGCAATGCGCTCTTGGCTTTGGGAGTAGATGCCCGTGATACGTCGCTTACATACAACACACAGTGCTCATCCCAACAAGCGCCCCCCTCAAGGCCCATCACCCATTTTCCCCTCTCCTTTGCACCCCCATCCACCCTCAGTTTGTTCTCTGTATTTAAGAGTCTCTTATGGTTTGCCCCCTCTCTGCTTGAAACTTTTTTTTTTTTTTTGCCCTTCCCTTCCCCCATGGTCTTCTGTTAAGTTTCTCAAATTATGGATGCATTTTTATTTTTATTTATTTTTAATGTTTATTTTTGAGAGGGGGGAGGGGCAGAGGGGAGGGGCAGAGAGAGAGGGAGACACAGAATCTGAAGCAGGTTCAGGCTCTCAGCTGTCAGCGCAGAGCCCGACACGGGGCTCCAACTCACAGACCGTGAGGTCATGACCTGAGCCAAAGTCAGCCGCTCAACCAACTGAGCCCCCCAGGCGCCCCTCATGAGAGTGATTTAAAGGAGGCTTAAATCTCCATACGTGGAGACGGCTCGAGAAACGGCCTCAGGCACGTAGCTGACACTCCGAAAGAAGCAACTCGTAAATAGCATTTATCCTCTTTAATGTTCATGACAAAACTCTGTTCACGAAACGTGCAAAGCCTTGACTGTATCCAGAACAACACAGGTTTCCGGTGAGAAGGAGCCTGACAAATAAGGTTTATTCCCTTTAACAAGAGCCGGCAGCCCCCACACTGAAGAGCGCGGAGAATTTGCAAACCGCAGGAGAAAGGGATTCCGCCCACGATTCTGAATTTGGAGGTAGAGCATCGGGCAAGTTCAAAGCCGAGTTCTGAAAATGAGTATCAGCCCCGAAGCGGGTGGGTTTCTCTGCAAAAACAACTACGAAGAACACCAGGAAATGGCCTGTCTCTGGAGACATCCCATCCACGTGATATTGTCCGCGGATTTCTCAGGAGAGGAGGGCGGTCGGGGAGCCACTCACCACGGCCCGGATGCTGGGAGGGGCTTTTCCATGAAGAGCCCAGAGGAAGCCCCTGCCCTGGCATACATCCAGGCCCTTCTACGAGAGAGTCTGGTCTCCCGAGACAGCTGCAGTGAGGCTGGGCCCCGGCCAGGCCGGAGAGCGGGCGGCAAAGGGACACGGCATGTCCCCAACACACCAGAGCTGAGCTGACCGGGCCACGGCCAGCCACGCCCCTACAGAGTCAGGGCCGCAGGAGGGGAATGAGAGGGACGGGTCGCCAGTTGCCTGGAAGAAGATGACACTGCGGCCAGTGCAGAGGACAGTACCACCCTCCGGCCACCGCTGGCCTGCCTTCAGCCGGCCAGGACAGAGCAAAGCCAGGAGCTTCCCGGCCGGGGAGACACGGACACCGGGCCTGCCCTCTCCTTCCCCTGAGGGCTGCCCTGTGATGCAAAGTGGGGCTGGCTCCCGGCCTGGTGAGAGGAGGGTCACCCGAGGGGCTTGGTGCCCGGGTTGGCCGGTGCCCACAGCCAGCCAGGCCGACCTAATTAGGTGTGAGTCCGGTTTTCAGCCAGGACAGCTGAGAAAAACCCTTCCCCACTCACCCCACCCCTGAACAGTGGCCCTTCCCTGTGGCCGGGTCAGGCCTCAGCAGGCAAGGAAGGAAACAGCAGGCCACCAAGGTTCAGCAATCACAGCTTCCCAGGACTGGGAAGGCAGCGTGAATTCCTGAGTCGTGATACACAGACGCAGACAGCCTGCGGGCTTGCCGGCCAAAGCCGGGAGAAGCCGGAGCCAACGCCTGGACTAGCCCGGCGCGGTCAGGGGGTGCTGCTTCCCGCCCCCCTCATCGGCCGCAGGCTTCCAGCAGCTGCCTCCGCTCCGGCCTGGCGCCCAGACAGAGCTCAGGGCTGCCACACACACGCACGCGCTGGGCGAGCCTTCTGGACGAGGCGGGAGGCTGGCCTCTGGTCAGGGCTGCCTCTTTGAATGATACCTCGCTTATCAAAGGGGGAACCAGCCAGAGTGCCACCGAGTCCTTGCGGGGACTCGCGCCAGGGGCCCCTGCGGCTGTTTCCATGAGTCACAGCTCCGTTCTCGGGAGCGAACGCCTTCTCTGGGCCAGAGGCTGGAGACGCCGACCTGGAGAACCGGGGCGAAAGGGGGCACAGCGTGGTGGGAGCGCACGGAGGGTGGCACACGGGAGCACGGCTGAGGTCAGCTGTGAGGGCGACTCGGGATTCTGGAGGCCGACCGGAGGACGTGGCAGGGAGACCGGGCACCAGGGTGTCAAAGCTCCGAGCAGCAGCCTCTGCAGGCCCGTGACCTGCTGCGGGCCCAAGCAGCACCCTGGGGCCGCTCTGGGCCAACGGTGCTGTTAGCTGGAAGTCAGGCTTTGGCCCCCCTTCTCCCTCCTTTGGCCTGACAGCCTCTGGAGTTCTTTTTTTTTTTTTTTTTTTAAAGGTGTATATTTCTATTTTATTTTTATTTCTTTAATTTTTTAAATATTTATTTTTGAGAGACAGAGAGAGAAAGACAGAGCATGAGCAGGGGAGGGGCAGACACACAAGGAGACACAGAATCCAAAGCAGGCTCCAGGCTCTGAGTGGTCAGCACAGAGCCCGACACGGGGCTCGAATTCATGAGCTGTGAGATCGTGACCCTAGCCGAAGCCGGGCGCTCCACTGACCGAGCCACCCAGGCGCCTCGGGACTCTGGTTTTCCTGAAGTCCGTGTATCGTGACTTAGGGATTCAGCCTGCCTTCCCAGCACGAGGCACAGAGCCAAGCACGCTACTGACTGCAGCTGGCCTCTCGATACATCACCGATTTTGCATCTCTACTGGATCAATCCAATCAACCACAAGACGCTCTTGGTTTGTTTCGTCTGTTGCGTATCTAAGACCTCCTTGTGATCCGATCCCCCCGCCAGCTCCTGCCCATCTGTCTGCCTTTCCAGCCATCTCCTCTGAAGAGTCGTCTGGTCATTCAGGTTTCCGCCCCCTCCCCTGCTACCGCACCAGAACTGTCCCCAGCAAGGTCATGGACAGCATACACGTTGCTCAATCCAATAGGAATTCCTCAGCCCTTACTCTTGCTTTCGATCCATCAACAACACTGACATAATTTCAAACTCCCTCTTTCTTGAAGGACTTTCTTCACCTGGCTTCCAGAACACCGGACTCTCTTCGGTTTCTGTTCTTCTTGACCTGCAGGGAGTCTTTGGTGATCTAGCCAGTCTCATGGCTTTAAATACCCTCCACAGGATCGTGACTCCCAAACATGCATTCTTGTGTGTGCGATTTCTCTCCAGAGTCGTGTACCCCACACCCTACCTGGCACCTCCATTTATGACGCCTGGCAGATATCTCAAACTTAGCAAGCCCAAACCTCACCTGACCCCCACGCTGTTGTACCTGCAGCCTTCCCCAACCTTGGCTGCTAGTAACTATATCCTTCAGGCTGAAACCCTCGGAGCGACCTTTCTCCTTCTCTCATACCCGCATCTAATTCCTCGTGCGTGCCTTGCGCCTTGGTTTTAAGATCCTTATTTTATGGGCCGGAACAGGAAACACTAAAACCACATGGTGTCACAGATGAGGAACCGTCATGGAAATTCACAGAAGCCGAGGAAATGACTGGAGAGCGCTACACAGAATGTTACGATAATAATCTTTTCTTATTGGTTACGGGAGTCGTAGGGATATGGGTCTTCGTTAGAGTAACCTCCATAACTTTTGTATATATAAAAGATTTTGCATTTAAAAAAGTTAATGGATTTTGAAAAATTAATTAGCCATTTCCATTAGGTGCTCATCCTGTGTTAGGTCTTGGGCTGGGAAGCAAAGAGCAGAAAGAACCAGGGCTCTGACCTCCAAGAGCATGATGCTTACAGTGTGAGAACACCATAACCTCCCGAACAACGCACACCAACAATGGGACAGACGGGGAGGCCAGTCCCAGACTCACGGCGGTTGAGCGATACCGACACTCAGCAATACGGAAGTTCCGAGGGCATGGAGAGGGTTGTGGCCAGAGGAATCGGAGGATCTCCACAAAGACAAGGAGCTGAGCTCGGCTCGGCAGAACCGAGGGGACAATGACTTCACGGATGGCGGGGGCTGTCGCGGGGTGCCCTCTCTGAATCACGCGTAGGCTTATGCAAGGAAAACAGAGCATCTGACTTCGAAATGTCACTTCACCCTGATTTCTTCACCCATCCACCGAGCGGCTTGTTCTAGACAACCGACAAGGTGTTTTCCATTTCCAGGATTCTGTAATTCTCAGGGCCGAAATGGCAAATTCCTTCAATGCGAGACACTGGGCATGCAGAAATTTAAAATCTACATGGCCCTTGCCTCACAGAATTCACGATCTAATATGGGAGTCAGGTATGAGTTCCTCTAACGACACTGAGAAGCAGATACAGCAAAGGAGAGGAGGCTGAGGCTCGGAGAGGGGCCAAGGATCAAACACGACCCCAGCCTCAGGGAGCTCCCAGTCCAGGGATGGAGCCAGTGTGAACCGCGAGCACTGTTCTCACCATCTCTCATACTCTGAATGGCCTCCGAGTCAGTTGGGGGCTCTTGTTAAGAATGCAGATTCACGGGCGCCTGGGGGGCTCAACCGGTTAAGCATCCGACTCTTGATCTCGGCTCAGGTCATGATCTCACAGTTCGTGAGATCAAGCCCCGCTTCAGGCTCTGCACTTAGGGCGCGGAGCCTGCTTGATTCTCTCTCTCCCTCTCTGCCCCTGCCCTGCTTGCGTGCGTGCTCTCTCTCAAAAAAAAAGAAACTTAAAAAACAATGCGGAATTTGCAGATTGCAATTTGATAGTCTCGGGTGGGTCTGAAAATTTGTGTTTCTGATGAACTCCCCGCTGACGCTGATGCTGCTCTGGGAACCATGCTTTGAACAGCACGGGGCTGTCGATTCAAACCAGCCGACTGCTGACCAGATCACTCGGCAGAGAGCCTGGGTCACATTTAGATTATTCTAGAATCTCTAGATCAGTGCTTCCCGAACCTGACTGCACATCAGAGTCAGACGGGCAATGCATTAAACTTGCCTCAGGCTCGATGCCAGAAACTATTTCATAGAGACGGGATATGGAAGTTTGCAGTCTTAAAAAGAAAAATTTTTCCGGGATGCTGGTGCAGAGTCCTTCTGGAAGACTGGCTGCCCCACCTGATCTTCCTGAGACCCCAGGACAGGCTCTCTGCTTTCTCTATTTCTCTGACTCTCTAGCTCCACCTACTGTGTCCATCTGGACTCACAACCACCCGGACGCCTCTTTATCCAACTGGACGCAAGTCCTGAGAAAGCCTCTGGGGGTCGATTTGAAGTGTATTCGCGAAGACTGGCCCCAGACCCAAAAGAAGACCTCTCTCCCACGTTAGGCAGGCTCGGTGCCTTAAATTTCGCAGGCTGCAATATAATCCCAAGATCTCAAGAGCGAGGCCAGAATCCTAATTATCTAGGTATCGTGGGGCTTGACAAAGGGTACAGAGCATAGACCAAATCAGAGGCGGCGGGACTGAAATGAAGACTTTGAGTTAAGCGTGGCCCCTTCCCCTGTTTTTGTCGAAGGAAGACATCTGGAGGAGAGCAATTTAAAGTTTATTTTTGAGAGAGAGAGAGAGAGAGAGAATGTGTTCATGAGGGGGAGAGGGAGGAGGGAGGGGCCGAGGGAGAAGAGGAGAGAGAGAAAGAATCCCAAGCAGGCTCTGCGTCGCCAGTGCAGAGCTCCACGCGGGACTCGATCGCGACCTGAGCTGATATCGAGAGTCGGATGCGTCACCGACTGAGCCACCCGGGCGCCCCTGGGGACACGAAGTGGGCAACACCGGAGCACCGCGTGCGTCCGGGGACGGAGGGGCGGGAACGCGGGAGGAGCGAAGCCCTCTCCGCTGAGCGCTCTACAAACATTAGGACGCACGAGCTCAGCCCGCTCGCTTACCCAGATCCCCCGGGGAGCTCACTAACAGTACGCGCTCCCACGCGCCACCTGACACGGATGAGTCAGAATCTCTAGAGGCAGAACTCAAGAAGGTTTCACCGCCCCCCCAGGGCAGGAGACTTGGGAAGTGCCGCGCTGTCCTCCTGGATGAGGCCTATCACACACGCGCGCGCGCGCACACACACACACACACACACACACACATACACACATAAAGACATGTAATGGTTTCCATGAGGCATTTGTTAAAATTTTTCACGATGTTCTAAAGGAGGAGGTTGGATATCCTGGGTCGGGTCGTATTATAATGAGAACAGCTGCTAACGCTAACCTTCCCAAGGAACGTGAAAATCTGGATGGAGGCCCCGAATGTCACGCCGCTGGCCCTGTTCTTGCTGTTTCCTTCTTGGCCATTGTATCGATGTTGGGTTGAGATGAAAAGCACGTCTGTGACTTACAAGACTGTCAAGGCGGCACAGTGAATTCGTGCTCCGAATGACCCCCTCCGAGCCAAACCCAAGTATATACAAGAATAAAGCAAAATGACATAGTGAGGCTCAAAAAAGTGGTTTCAGGGGCGCCTGGGTGGCTCTGTCGTTTGGGCCACCGACTTCGGCTCAGGTCATGATCTCGCGGTTCATGAGTTCGAGCCCCGCGTCGGGCTCTGTGCTGACCGCTCAGAGCCTGGAGCCTGCTTCGGATTCTGTGTCTCGCCTCCTCTCTGTCCATTCCTTGCTCATGCTCTGTCTCTCTCTGTCTCTCAATAATAAACAAACATTTAAAAAAAATTTTTTTTAAGTGGTTTCATGAGTCACAGGTGGATTAAAAATGTGAACCCGAGGGTGTCCAAGGCTCTGGTCCTGAAGCAGAGCGCGTGGCCGGCACCCGCAAAGGGTCACGTGAGATGGGGCGCGGGACCGAGGCTCCACGCTGAAGCCTGTCCTGGGAGGGGGTTCTCTCTTTCGCTGGCAAAAGAGACTCGAATATTTCTGCAGCCCTACTGCTTGGGCCCAGGGCTGTAGAGCACAGAGGGAGGGCGATGACTGACTTTTCAAACAGGATCAAACAGAGAGGCTGTCTCGCTCAGGGTGTGTCTAAAATTTCCCCAGCGTCACCACAAGAAGGGAGTTCCACGGTGCTCCGATGAGGCCTGGCTCCGGATCGCGCCTCCGGGGCCCGGGAGAACCCTAGTCTAGGGTGAGCCTAGGGTGCCGGATTGAGGACGGGTCTCTCAAACCATCCAGCCCTGAGGCCAGTCAACAAACCAGGGAGGGGGGCAGGTACTAGGGGGAAAAAAAACAACAGCGAATTTTAAAAACGTAGTCATTCAAAATGAGCCCCAAGGCAAAACTTCTTATACTTAGGAAGAAATATAAGGCGAAGAAAGACAGTCAAAAAATACGAAAACAAACCAAAAACCATTAGGAATACGGATTCACACCAAAATCATTTCATTGAACAGTCTGACAATGACCTTAAATAACTTAAGAGGCTTGGGGCACCTGGGGGGCTCAGGCGGTTAAGCATCCGGCTACGGCTCAGGTCACGATCTCACGGCTCCTAAGTTGGAGCCCTACGTCGGGCTCTGTGCTGTCAGCTGAGAGCCCGGAGCCTGCTTCGCATTTTGTGTCTCCCTCTCTCTCTGCCCCTCCCCACCCACTGTTTCTCTCTCTCAAATATAAACAGACATTTAAAAAAAATTAAAAACTAAATAAGTAAGAGGCTTAAAGATACAATTGAGGAATAACTTGCAGTAAAAAGAGGAATTACGCCATGAAAATGACACAGAAGTCAGTAGCTGGGAGTTGGAAGTCTTGGATATGAACGATATAGTCGTTGAGATGAAAATTAAAATACCAGAGGATCCAGGGGCGCCGGGGGGGCTCAGTCGGTGGAGCGTCCGACTCCGGCTCAGGTCATGATCCCACAGTTAGTGAATTCGAGCCCCGCATCGGGCTCTGTGCTGACAGCTCGGAGCCTGGAGCCTGCTTCAGATTCTGGGTCTCCCTCTCTCTGTTCCTCCCTCGCTTGCATCCTCTTTCTCTCTCTCAAAAATAAATAAAAAATTAAAAAAAAGAAACATTAGTTACTTAAAAATCAATAATCCATAAACTGAGAATAACTCCTACGCTTGCAAAATGCTATTATCTCGGGCAGCTGCTGACTGGTCGGCATGTAAGACTGTTCTCTCTCTTTCCATCTGGCGACCTCTCACCCACTGGGCATTTCGAAAATCAGAAACCTGACCCCATCTTGTTTCACCATTAATTGTGAAGTGTCTATCAAACGGCTATTAATAAACTCCGTTTCTGCTGAGGTCAGATCAGGGGACGACACTCACTAGTCAAGTCCCCTTTGCCTTTCTTCCGAATGACTGAAGTCCAAATCGCCTTGTCCTTAGATAAAGAGAATTCGCTCAAGTATGCCAACAAAACTCTCTTGCTGTTGGTAGAAAATGTTTTGTGTATGAACCCATTTTTCATTTGCCACCCCTCCCCCACCCGTATGAGGCGGAGGGGACATGATCCTTGCCCGTGCGCCCTGTCCCTGGTCCCCGATGTGACAGCGCCCTCTAGGGGGTCTATCTGGGCCACCAAATGACAGCCGTTCAGTGCTCCTGACGAAGGGCTGCACTTTTAGGGGGTAAATGAGGAAGACGCGGGGCCTGAGGGACATAGAGTTCCCTCAGCCACAGCCCTGCATACGGCAAGACTCGGTCCACCGCTCTGAAGCCTGGACACCGTTCTCTTGGGTCCAGTCTCCTTGCAGTACCTCAGACCTGCCTAGAAGCTTCCTCCGCAGGGCCCGCACACCTGCTGCGCGCCCCCTCACTGCCTCACCTGCTGCCAGGCTTCGCCCAAACGTCACCTTCTCCGGGAGCCCCGCCCTGCCGTCTCCACTGAAGCCTCCTCGTTCTCCCATCTGGCCACCCTCCCCCTGCTGGGTTTTCCCCCGGAACCCCCTCTCCATCCGGCATATGTTTTACTTTTTCATTTGGTCCTTCTTTTCTCCTCCACCTGGAGTGCAAGCTGCAGGGGGGGACAGGGACGTTTGGGGGCTCACTCCCTGCTCCGTCTCCAGCACCCAGAAGAACGCCTGCCACAGAGCAGAAACCTAAGGAGTCTTTGTCACCAGAATGAGCGAAGGAATGAAATCGCGGTCATCTTTTACTATTTTTGTTTGGGAGGGGGGGGCATGGGTGGTAACTGACAACAGAGCTCTCCGCCTCTTGGCTTCAGGAGGCAGGAAAAGGCAGCTACTATTATCATCGTTCCATAAAAGAGAGCTACTTCAACGTCCCCAACACGGGAGGTGCGTTCTCTCACGTAAACAATAATCGTCCCCAGAAAAAAGTCACAACGGCGCACGCGCGACACGACGCTGTCCCGCTCCCTCCGCACGCCGCGCATCGTGGGACGGCTTTGGCCCCAGCCCCCCAGCTCTGCGTCCCAGGGGTTCTGCCAAAAAGACGAGCGGGTCACATGTCCCGTCTGGCCCTGGCTCCAGCGGACGCGCCTGCTCACGTCACGGGCATTCTTGGCTCTGGGGGAAGAGGGGGGTTCCATCCAGCTCAAGAAGCTGGCTGGGGCCCAGGGCCCCCACTGAGGCCAGTGAGAGCCCGCGTGACACCAGCCTGCGGTCTGCCCTCCGTGCGGCTCCGGGTCGGTGCGTTCATACCTTCTCCCCGCAGCTGCCGAGAGAAACATAAGGAGACGGTACAAACCTCACCCCGTTTACCCGCTGGGTGGGGGCTCGCAGATGAGCAGGGGGGGCCGAGAGCAGCCCCGTGGAGGTGGAAAGGGCGCGAGGGGGCAGCCCGGGGGCACACCTGGGGGCGGCCCTGCCCGGCTTCCCGCCTCTGCAGAGCGGGACCTGTGCACCTGTGGCACTCCGAGTCAAAACCAGCCCAGACCTCATTGTTTTTCCTCCTTCTCTCTTCCCGGGCCCCATGCCCACCCCGCCGGGCTCAGCTCCAGGCCCGCCTGCCACACAAACCAGTTGACGTGGCTCCCGGCTCTGGAGGTGACGAGTCGTCCGTGTCCCAACCTCCCCGTGTGAAGTGTGCCTGCCCAGCCCCTTCTCTCGTGCTTTCTGTCCCGCCATTTCACATTTAGAAATATCAGAACACAGAGGCGCCTGGGGGGCTCAGTCGGTTAAGCATCCAACGCTCGATCTCGGCTCAGGTCACGATCTCGCAGTTCATGAGTTCGAGCCCTGCATCAGGCTCTGTGCTGCCAGGGCAGAGCCTGCTTGGGACTCCCTCTCTCTCCCTCTCTCCCTCCCCCTCCCCCACTCGTGCTCAATCTCTCTCTGTCTCTCTCTCTCAAAATAAATGTAATAAATATTTTAAAAACTATCGGGGGGGGGGGCGCCTGGGTGGCTCAGTCGGTTAAGCGGCCGACTTCGGCTCAGGTCATGATCTCACAGTCTGTGAGTTCGAGCCCCGCATCGGGCTTTGTGCTGACAGTTCAGAGCCTGGAGCCTGCTTTGGACTCTGTGTCTCCCTCTCTCTCTGCCCTCCTCCTCATGCTCTGTCTCTATAAATAAACATTAAAAAAAAAAAATTAAAAACTATCAGGGGAGTGCCTGGGTGGCTCCGTCGGCTAACCGTCCGGCTTCGGCTCAGGTCATGATCTCACAGCTTATGAGTTTGAGCCTTGTGTTGCGCGCTCTGTGCTGATGGCTCAGAGCCTGGAGCCTGCTTCGGATTCTGTTTCTCCCTTTCTCTCTGCCCCTCCCCTGCTCTCTCTCTCTCTCTCTCTCTCTGTCTCTCAAAAATAAACATTTAAAAGAATTTTTTAAATATCAGAACACAAAATTAGACCTGATTCCCCTGACACAATGTACATTACATCATGCGGTCTCAGCTCCCTGCCTGCCCTTTACATCTGAGGCCATCTCTTCTTCTCTGGCCCCCACAGGGCCCCGGGCGTGCACGGCAAACCCCGTGCTTTCAACTACGTCAGTAGGAGCTCCCCGGTTTACAAAGTGCTGGGACTCACATAACTCATTTGAGCCTCACGGTACCAGGCAGGGAAACTGTCTCAGTGAAATGACCTTGCCCAAGGTCAGTACCTAGCCATTTGCAAAGCTAAGTCTGCATCCCCGGTTTTCTAAATTCTGAGTCTGTGGCTCTTGGGCACCTCAACATACTGCTTCTCAAAAGTACATCTACGTGGGCAAACACACACACATACACACACAAAAAAAACACACAAAAAACCAAAAAGCAAAAAGACAACTCTTACTGGCAGAGTGAGGTCCTCATTATATACATACTTTTAATTTACGTGCATTTAGTTATATATACTGTCGGCAAAATAAAGAAGGAGGGAAAGAAAACTAATGATCATTTCAGGCGTGCGTGACGATTCTTCTTGCTTTTTTCACCCCAGAGGGTAATTCCCAGAAAGGCCTCAATTAGAAAGCTCAATTTTGCTTCCCGGGGGGGCGTCACGGAGTAAACATCTCACTCTCCTGATGTGAGCACGACGCTCAAGGAGAGGGGTCACTTTGTGCCAGAAAGCCCCTCTGCAAGGCTTAATTAGCAGAAGAAACGGAGAGCTGGCCCAAGGCTCCAGGGAGTAGGCCCGGGTCGGATTTGGCGAGCGCGAACACCGGTTACGCGCAGAAGAAGCGCTTCCTAGCCTTTAACCCACTTAGTCTCGCAAAATCCATTTTGCGATGAGAAACGAGGCGAATCACCAGCTAGCAAGCTCGAGAGTTAGGCTCTGAACCCTAAGGGGGAGTCTCCTTCATCTACTCCCTGAACCATTACTGCTAACGTGCAGCAAAGATCCTAATTGTCGCGTGAAACACATCGCCACCGTGCAAAGCCCCCACCAGCTCCAGCCCTGACGGGAGGTTTGGGGGAGGTGACTGAGATTCCTAAGGGACAGTGAGAAAAAAACCTTTGGGAACAAGCTGTGGGTTAGGAGACGGTCCCAAAGCCAGGCACAGGCGCGGCCTTTCAGGTGCATGCTGGGTAAGGTGATCCTTCCATTCCGGACACTCCTGAGAGCAAAACGGGGTGCTACCCACAATGACACCATGACAATAGATGCAAACCCAGCTGACCCGGGCCATCACAGCCCTGTGTTCGGTGCTGTGGGGACGCCAGCTAGAGGCAGCCTCGCTGCCACTGGGAGCTCATGGCTCAGTGGGAAAGAGGAGACAGGTAAATAAGTACTAAGTACTGAACATAACAGGCAGAGAGGGGAGGGTGCTCGCCGCCTCAGAGCTTAGAAGCAGCGTCCAGGCCTTGTCGCCCTGCACCCCCAGTTTCATAAAGGGAAACAGTCTCCGCCAGAAACACGCAGGGCATGAAGCAAATAAAATTTAGGCGCTATCTAACACAAGCAGAAGCGGAGAGCAGCCTCAGCTGCAGAGCGAGATCTTACAGAGACTGTGGCGTCTGAATGGAGCCTCAAAGGACGAGGGGGACCGCAATCCGCTGAGAGAGAGAGGGGGCTGTGCCTCTCTCTGTGCAAGATGCAGAGTGTCCTCTGACAGCCCTGGGCTGCCAGGAGTTAAATCACAAGAAAATATAACGGCAATGAATTCAGATCGACCCAGTGATTGCTGACTGTTCGCGCACCGCTGAGATACACGGCTTCCTCTCTAGTAAAAGTCACATGGGCCAGGCACATGGTTGGATTACGGGAAGGCTGGTGGTTTTGCTGCTTGTAATGACAGAGTACCACCTCCAGGGGGCACTCCTCCACCTCAAGCAAAGCGGCCAGCGCCCTGCTTCCCAAAACAGGGGGCGGGGTGGGGGGGGAGGTCTTGCTTCCTACAGTCTTTCTCCCTGCTTCTCTTCCCCATCCAAACACACCAGGCTGGGGGCTTCGGGACCACCTGAGAGCCCTCCCTGACCTGGTGGGCAAACCGGTGTTTCAGGTCAGCTGGGGCTTTGGGGGAGAGGCGGGCCCTCTCCCTGTATCTGATTTCTATGCCCCCACCACGGTCAGGGGCGTGGTCCCCAGAAGTCCATGAAAAGAGGGACCCGGGGGGTATTGTCTGGCCTCTGTCCAGGCCTCTGGTCAGCACTGCCAAAGGAGTCCAGGCAGCAAACACACTCTGGGCAGCCGGGACCCATATTCCAGCCCCTGTCGGATGAGGC
>PITB01019720.1:0-10483 GCA_004024585.1 Paradoxurus hermaphroditus
TCATCTGCGCGCAGAGCACCAAGACTCTCATGTAAGGAGAAGATATTTATTTACTCTCTCCCTCAAATAACTACTGTGCTGGCCCTAGCCTTCGCAAGCTTCAAATTTGTTTGAAGAGCAAGAACTATACACAAAAAAATAAGCCACAATTGCCAAATAAAACAAATGGTATTTCTTTTTTTTTTTTTTAGTTTATTTATTTCGAGAGAGAGAGAGAGAGAGAGAGAGAGCGAGCACGAGTGGGGAGGGTGCAGAGAGAAAGGGAGAAAAAGAGAATCCCAAGCAGGCTCTGAGCTGTCAGCACAGAGCCCGAGGTGGCGAGCCCACAAACCGTGAGATCATGACCTGAACCAAAATCAAGAGTCAGATGCTTAACTGACTGAGCCACCCAGGGCGCCCCGATGGTATTTCTTTTAAAGGTGCCACAAAATTATTTAGAAAGGCACAGAAGACGCAGAGTGCGCAGGCTATGGAAGGCGCCGTGCAGAGCATGCTGTCTGAGCTAGGTCCTGACAAACCGGAGGGACGTGAAAAGGCAGAGAGGAAACAAAAAGACGGGTGGAGGAGGGGCTGTGCAAGTAAAGCCGCCACCGGGAATCGGAACAGCACATTCCGGGGGTGACGAAGAAACAGGGCTAGCCAAAGCAGTCCTGCTGGGGACCAGGAGGTGATAAGGGTATAAGTACAGAGCAGGGACAGAAAATGGTGGCTTCTGATTGCAGAGCCGAGAAACACATGCATGACTAAAGGTGGCAGAAAGGGCCGAAAAGGGAGACATCAACAGAATATGCTTATGACATGTGATGGATAAAGGAAGAACATGATCAGAGACGATTGAGACCATTTGCATCTCCATTCTTACAGCTAACAGGAAAACCCAGGGGAGAGAGGAAAAATCAAAACTATAAATCAGACAATCAGCCTCAAATTCAGAGGACTCTTCCCCACAGTAGCTAGAGAAGCTGTCGTGAACGGCTGCTAGAATTCCTTTACGACGACAACCACTGCCAAACAACTAAGTCCAAACTCCCTTCCAGATTAGACCCCTCGGCTTCCTGCTCTAGCCTCGTTTCCCTCCACACCCCCCACGAAGCCTATGCATCAGCTTTAGGGTCCAACGTTACCTGAGCATCGCGGGGTCTCCCCATGCCGGTTCTCAGGTGCACCCTGCCCTATCGGCCAAGCACGCCTCATCTCCCTCCCTAAGAACCGAATCTTGTTAATTTTTTAATGTTCAGTTCAAACGCCACCGACTCTTTCGGCAAGTCCCCAGCCCCATCACTTCTCCTGCACTCACACTCTACTTCTAGTATACTTACGCACTCTATTCCGTCTAAAAAGTGCTTATACGTCCACATTCCCGTTGCCGGTGATTGGTTTAGAGGCAGGCCCATGACCAAGTTTTGATCAGTGAGATTTAAGTGGAAGCCATCCGGGAGGCTTCTGAGAAAGACTGCTAAAACTCCTTAAAAAGCATAAGAAAGTATTAACCACCACCTGCTGGACGTCCTCTTGTCTGGGTATGACGCCTGGGACGGAGGTGCCCATCTTGCACCCGGGACGGGGAGCGAGGAGGGACCAAGACACTGCCAAGATGGCAGAGCAGAAAGGTGGAAAGAACGTGGGTCCCTCGTGACGTCTCTAAACCACAGTCTGAAACCAGCCCTAGACTGAGGCGTCCTGTTACTTGTGAGGATGCATTTTCCCTATTTTAAAATCGTTCTGAATTAGATTTTCTATCGGCTGAAACCCCAAGCAGCCTACTTGATACAGTCATGTTTCAGAGGCAAATTAGACATCGACCGACAGAAGTCACAGAAGGGGGGGGGGGGTGAGGCCTGGAGCTGAGTACTTGGGAGACATCAGCACACAGAAAGAATTTAAATTGGGGGTTGGGAAGACGGGATAAATAGAGACAAGAAAGCACTGGGGGCACCCCAGGGCAGAGGAGAAAGAGCCAACAAGAGAGGAGAAATTCACACGGAGGTAAAAGGAAACACTAAACTGCAGAGCACAGAAGCCACGAGATAAACACGTTTTTCTCAAGAAAGAACCGGTCAGCTGTATCAAATGCTGCTAAAACACTGCGTAAGAGAGAAAACTGACCACCGAATTCAGGGGCTGAATCATTCCCTAACCTGAGGGGCCCCCGGTCCTTCCGCGAGCCTCCTCCTCCCCGGACAAACAGCAGCCCTGAGTTAATGAGTACACCGGCTCCGGGCTGAGCCCTGGGCTGGGCTCTGGGCTCTCACTCCCTGGCCGTGGGGCCTCCTCGACCAGCTGGCTAAGGTGTGTGTGGGGGTGGGGGGGGCCCGGAAGCCGGGGTGGGAGTCAGGACAGGGAGAGGGGGGCCTGAGTTTGGTTTTTAAAGGTGGGGGAGACCTGAGTGTGTCCGAATGCTAATGGGAAGGAACGCCTCTCACCACAAAGGATCTATTACAAGAAAACATTTTGCAATTCATTAGAGTGGGAGGTTGGTTCGTTAAGCTTTCAAAAATTATATACGGGAAAAGAATAAGAGAAAGCCTCAATCTTACGCTCCACCTCACTGCAGAACCTATCGACCAAAAGAAAAAAGATGGTACAGTATAAAAAGCAGTAAGAGTAAACAGCAAATGAAAAGTGCCCGGTTCTCTCGGTTATACCATAAAGAAAGTTCTAACACTGAAACACAAACTCGGTGTACCAAACCACAGGAGTCCAGATAGCCAACAGCGGAGGACGCCTATAATACAGCTACCCAAACCCGCTTGGAACACCCTCCTAACACACTGTCAGTCTTCAATCCTTTCTCGAATCTCAAGTATTTTTTTCCCTTTCGGTCTTATTGAAGAAATATGTTGTCTAGAGAACAGCTTTCTATAAACTTGTGTATGACAACCACATAAGAAAATATTAAAACATTTTTATGTTCACGTCAGGAAATTCTAAAATGTAAAACCACTCCAAGTTAAAATACGACCACTTCAAAGAATAAGGGATAATCTCAAAGTTAAGACCAAAACAGTTTTTGATACAAACCACTGCATGTTACAGAAACAGTAACCTAGTTTCATTTTGAGTGTAGTGTTTGTTGCCCTCAAGGGACCTGCAACTTTCGAGCAAGATTTTTTCATTAAATGCCAGATAAAAGGTAAAGTATAGGGGGAAATTTTTCAATACCTCTTTTCCTGCTGCCACACAGCTCAACTCTTCAGGTTAAGGAAAGAAAGACCCAATCCTTGTGAACACACACACACACACACACACACACACACCCCAAGTGACAAACCTCTGGTAGTCACTGGTGACATAATACTAAAACTTTAATTCTAGACTAAACTACAGAACAGGTAGCGCTTTAACAATCTGCTTGTGAGGAGAAAAAACAAACAAACCAACACCCCTCAGCATCCCACAAAATTATTCTCGGCTCCTTGCTCCCTGGCCCAACCACTGGTCAGTAATAACCCGAGCAGGGAAAGCTGACGGAAGATGTTCAAATACAAAAGTTATTTTTGTAGTACATAGAACTCTTAAGTACCTTTTCCCAAAATATGATTCTCCACACTGAACGGTGAATGACTGTACATGTTTCAGGAGGACGAAAATCCCAAACGTCCGAGTTTCTGAATGAACGACCTATCTTAAGACACTATTTGCTCTTAAACTCCTGGGAAGTTACTTTTAAGGTATAAAATAAATTAATTAGTAACAATACACACTTTAGAGATTTATATTTTAACTGCACTGGAATGTCTAAAAAACGAGGCTACGAACAGCAAGAACAGCAAAGGCCGCGAGCTCAAGAGGAAGTGAACAGACTCCTGGCCTTGCAGACGCACGAGTAGGTGGAGGAACATTCATGTGGGGAGGGTGATTTTTATACACTGTTTCTTCACCTAAAGAAAACCGCAGCTCTTCACAATACACTGCTATAAATAGATGTAGTAAAAAACGGAATAAATCTGTATTTGCTTGCTTGTTTTGTTTTTGAAATAACTTTTGCCTTGAGTGGTCAAGATAACAGCAGGTTGCCCAGTCAGAGGCCCGAGGACATGTGACTGGATGTAATTCCCCTTCATCTGTTTATGTTGAAGGAAGGATTTTAGTTAGTGAAGTGGACTTTGACTCCACACAGACTTCCTTTAGCACAATCAAAGAATTTTCACAGAAGTTCACATCGATGCAAATTTTCTGTCACTACTTTTGGCAATAACTTTAAGAAGCGTGGCTAGAGAGACCAAAGGCAGTTCTGATCACAGAAACACTGTTCAAGTGAGCACTCCCTCCTTCCTCAGCTCCTCCCCACTAAAAAAACCACACTTATCTGAGACTCAACAAAGTTCCTGTCAGATAAGTATTAGTCTCTTTTGTAAATGGAAAAAACTAAGGCCCACGGGCTAAAAGGGGAGTCAGAGGGGTTCAGAAAGGGCAAGAACTAGTTGAATATATAACCGCTATGTGCTTTTCTCCCTTTAAAATCCGACCAGAAGATAGAGGACTTTTTTTTTTTAAGTAGAGGGGAGGGGTGATGGTAAGATTATCTAGATTTTCTAATGTTTTTATAATGAACATGTATTATTCCTATGATAAACAAAACAACTATTTCTAAATTTAAAAAATAAATGAATTCGGGGCGCCTGGGTGGCTCAGTCAGGTAAGTATCCAACTTCGGCTCAGGTCATGATCTCCCAGTCCGTGAGTTCGAGCTCCGTGTCGGGCTCTGTGCTGACGGCTCAAAGCCTGGAACCTGCTTCAGATTCTGTGTCTCCCTCTCTCTCTGCCCCTCCCCCACTCTTGCCTATGCTCTTTCTCTCTCTCTCTCAAAAATAAACATAAAAAATTTTTTAAAATAAATAAATGAATGAATTCCTCACATCCATTCAGGTTCAATGTGTAGGATCATTCAGATGCAAGTGTTAATGAGAGAAAGTTGGGGAAAAAAACCGCAATCAGAATTTAAGCATAACGAACACTTAACCAACCCTCCAAATGTGAGCAGGCTTTCACTAACAGTCAACAAATGCTTACTGAACACCAACCACCAACTACATGTGAGGTGCCACAGACATAACTGTGAACATAACAGATATCGTGATCCCTGGTCTCAGGAGGCTTCTGGATATTGTCAATTCATTTATAAATAGGGTGAGCATGTGTTCTACTCTGCTGCAGAAAGTCCTGGCTTACGTGTTTCCCTCAAATAATGATTAATAATGCCCCTCTCACACATCTTCCAGACTGGACAATAAATTATATGGTTACCTATGTACCCAAAAACAAACCACTCTTCCTACAGGGCAACATGTTTGTAAAATGTGTATCATTTCAAAGTCTTCTCTTTCTTTTTAAATTCATTTTATCCATTTGTATTACACATTAAATTTTCTTAAGTTATAAAATGTAACTTATTTTAGACATTCATCTCACTTTGCTACATGATTTCACCTGTTGCCCACTGAAATCAACAACTTGCTTTAATCAAAATCAAAATCCTATTTTATCACATCAAAAAATGTATACGAATAAATAAAATGAATAAAAAAATAAAAACCTTAAAGACTATGAACCCCTTGAGGGCAGGTAGTTCTTTTCAAAACACTACTTCAACAGTATAAACTGTGTTTAACTCAGTACTGAGAACCCACTGTGGTTTTCAGGTATTTCCTACTTTAAAAGGAAAGAGGACAGGAAATGCATAAATCTGGAACTTCTTGTCATAGTGAAAAGCAAGGAAGCTATCAAAGACTACCAGGGCTGTTAAAAGACTCAGGAGCCAGCCTGATAAACTCCTAATGGACCAAGATAGAGCAATTCATATTGACAAGGATTAACAACATTAGTGGACGGAAAATCATCAAATACGCTTAAATCCACTGGTCACATTTAGAGGTTGCTAAGAGCACCAACTCATTCTTTGGAAAACTGGTAAGTGAAGGGCAAGAATCAAGCATTCAGTCTGCCATTCCTATCGGATCTGTAGCTTAAAGAAACTAAATACTCGTTGTGGGGAAACTTTTTACAGATGTATTCCAGCTAATAATTGAGAACGGAATTATAGCATTAGATACCATTTTGCAAACCCTAATGAATTGATACAGGTAAAGATGATCAACGGCTAATAACAGAACCAAAAAAGAAACAATCGACACTATATGTCTCCTGGTAGAATTATATGCCAGCACCCATGAAACGGTCTTGCCCCCCCCACCCCCCACCCCCAAGAAAAATTGAACCTGGGGTGTCTGGGTCAAGCATCCGACTTGGGTTCAGGTCATGATCCCACAGCTTGTGGGTTCGAGCCCCACGCTGGGCTCCATACTGACAGCTCAGAGCCTGGAGCCTGCTTCCGAGTCTATGTCTCCCTCTCTCTCTGCGCTTCCCCTGCTCGCACTCGTTCTCTCTCTCCTTCAAAAGTAAATAAACATTAAAAAATTTTTAACAAAAAAAACTGAACCTTAATCTGATCAAGCTTATAGATCAAAAATCCAATTTATAAAAAGTAAAGGGGACTGAGGAACATGTTAAATGACACTACATGGATGCAATCGGCAAAAACCCGACTATGAGAAACTACACAACAAATGATCCGGATTCTTCAACTAAAACTGCAAGAAAAGAAAAGAAAAGAGAAGAAAAGAAAAGAAGGATCACCTATAGATTAAAGAGACTTAACAGACATATTAACTAATCACTCTTCTTTGGAGCCTAATTCAACATCCTAGCCTATGTCTGTTGAAAAAACAAATTGGAAAAACAATTATGAGTTAACTGAGAAATAGAAACACTGATTGAACACTTAATGATGTTTAGGAAGTTTTTTAATGTAACAATGGCATTGCAGTTGTCTTTTTAAGAAAGAATTCTTATAAACAGTAAGATATGATGTCTAAAATTTTTTAAAAGTCATCTCCACACCTAACATGCGGCTCAAACTCACAACCTAGAGATCAAGAGTTAGATGCTCTGCCAACTGGCTCAGCCAGGGGCCCCTAGAGCTGCTTTGAAGTAATTGGAGAAGGGAGTATAGTGAGGGCAAATATATATATATATATGAACATATATATGAATGCATATGTATATGAATATACATGTATATATAAACATATATATGAATGTATACATATGAAACAAGATTTCATATATAGATCATTGTTGAAGCTGGGAGATGGATATATTAGATTTATCACATTTCTTTTTTATATTTGAGAATTTCTATAACATAAAAAGGTTTTACTCAAAAGCAGCCTTACCTCCTTTTAAGGACCAAAACCAGTATCATAACTTAGAAACATACAGAACCCTAATCTGACAATGTAGAAAAAAATATAATAACAACTACAATTAAACCTAAGTTAACTTTTGATCCAAGGAATTATAGACAAAGTAAAATAGAGTGTGAAAATCCCTTCATATTAGGACTACTGTACATTCAATTTCTCTTCATACAACCCAAACTCCTATCTCTAAAAACCGTAATGCAGGCGATACGGTGCATTTCTGCTTTCATCAAACATTAATCCCAAATACGCTCACACATCATGATCAAGTATAAAGGAAAACTTCAGCATGACAGAAGTAAAACAATTGCCTAGGAAGGTCACCACTCGGTCAAGATCAGAATCCAACCTTCTAGACAGTAGCCGCTGCGGGACTTAGCTTTGAATTTTTCCAGGACAGAACAATAAAACCAAGAACAACTTGGGCTTTTACGTGGAACTCTGCAGACGTGGCGGCAGTAAGGTTTTAGAGCTCCGCGGCTCGAGGGCAGGGCCGGTGTTCCCGCAGGAACTGGCGTTCGAGCTGCCTCCTACGTGTCCGCCAGCTGATACGCCACATGCCAGGCTCCGTCACCTTTGTATACTCAGGTCCGGCTAAGAGGCGGTTACGCAAGCACGGCACACGCACCCCATTACAGAGACGCGGGCGTGAGCAGAAGGTCGCTTTAGATGGTTTTCTGAATCTGCTGTCCTGGGAGGTGACCAGGGTTCTCTTCTCGTTCGGTCAGCATGGCGGTGGTGGCGGCGTCACCGTGCGCCCGGCGGGCTGCTCCCTCCGCCCTAGGTCAGCAAACATCACGCGTCCTCGGGGCTAAGCCGCACCTCTGTCTCGAACACGAGAACGCTCCACAGCTCACCCGGGTCTAGGGCGCCGCCGACTGAAGGCTTTCTTCCTACGGTCGAGCCTGCGGAGGCTCCGAACGCAGCAGCTGTGGGCTCCGACCGAGGCTCCGAACCGCGTCTTCGTCCCGGCCGTGCCCTGTCCCTGCCCCTGCCCCCCACCGCCTCACGAGCCCGCAAGTCCTCGGCTCGCAAACCGCCCGGTCGTCCCTGTTCCAGCTGCTAACACGACCTGCCGGCTCGGGCCCTCGTCGCCTCCGACACAGGCTCGAAGTCACTCTGACCCCCTCCTTCAAACCGCTTTCCCCGGAGATCTTCTGAGGCACGTTTCCCTGAGGACCGTGGGTCGCAGCTCCCCAGCTACAAAACCGTTACTGGTCTCCAAAGCCTCGGCACAGACGGCAGGGCCCCGGCACGCCGTTCCAAAGGCCCGGAGCCACGCCGCCCGCTCCGGTTTCAGCCCCGAAGGCCTCCTCTCCCACCCAGCATCCCTGCGCTCTTCCTCAAACACGCCTTGCCTTTTCCTACCTCCAAACCTTCCGTTCCGTCATTTTTCCCATCTACCCCAAACCACCCCCACCGTTCAATTATAAAATCCCAGCCGACTCTGAAGACCTAGCTCAAAGGCACCTTCCTCTTGAAGCGTCTCTTGACCACATTTTTGTTTCCTAGAATGTTTCAGAGGCTTTTTTTTTTTTTCATAAAACAAAACAAAACAAAAAACGTGGCATGTTGATGGGGGGAACACTCAAGAATTCCACTTATTCCGGAAGAAAAGTGATTTCTAAAAATCCACATCTGTTTTAATGTTGCCAATTCCTTCCTCCTCTTCCATAAACCCAACGGTTTCAAGGAGTGATTCAAATTAATAGGAGCTTAGGGGCCACGGTTTGCCTCAGGAGGGATTCCCTGCAGTAGCAGGCGTGGAGTCAAGGCTACCCAAGCACTTCCCTATTCACAACAGCATTCTGCCTCCAGGCCAGCACCTTCTCCTCCTTCAAGAACCACCTAATACTCCCAATACTCTCAGAGCCAGTCATCACAGACGTTACAGGCAGAGCAGACTGGTGGCCACTACTTGTGACTAGGAGACAGGTTAGCTTCCCGGGACACAACATGGCTGTTTTTCACACACAGTGCTCCCGGAGGCAGCAACTCGTAGCTGTATTGGAAAGGGCACCGCTGGGCGAGAGTCACACTCGTCCGTGTTACAGACATTTCTTTTTTTCTTTTTCTTTTTTTAGTTTATTTATTTTGAGAGAGAGAGAGAGAGAGAGAGAGAGAGCGCGCGCGCATGCGCGCAAGAGTAGGGTAAGGGCAGAGAGAGAGGACAGAGAGAGAATCCCAAGCAGGCTCCGCACTGTCAGCACAAGCCCGAGGCGGGGCTGGAACTCACAGACTGCGAGATCATGGCCTGAGCCGAGATCAAGAGTCGGACGCTTAACCGACTGAGCAAGCCAGGTGCCCCATTATTTCTATATGGAACACAGAGAGGTAGAGAAAAAATCTTCAAGTTTACCTTAAAATGGCCTTGGGCAGAACTGTCTGTTCTTTGACATTTGTCAAAGGATAGCTTTCAGAGATATTAACGTTAAAGACAACTTAAACTGGTCTAAAGACAGACCCGGACACGTTACGTACGGTGCATACGCCGTGTGACTAAAATTCATCTAGGAACAGAGAGTCAAGCCCGCTGAAGCACAGAGTTTAAAAGCCTGATTTAGGATGTTTCCAGACAGAAAAAGGAAGGTCGGGGAAGAACCCGTGAGCGCTGAACTGCATACGGAGTCCATGGGAACATCCCAATGCTGTTTCCTTAGTTCGTGTCAGACGTTAACGTGGTTATGCACGAATTTAACGATAAGGGGAACTGGGTGAGGAGTATACAAACACTCTTTCCACAATTTTTCCGAACGCCTAAAATTATTCCAAAATTTAAAAATTATTTTTAAAAACCTGTGAAGAGAATTTATTGAAATAACGCAAATTGAGTTATTTGTCATCACTGTAAGGAAAAGCTCTCCTCAGAATTAAAAAAGCAGGTTGCTGTCTCCGCTTATTTTTCCCCAAAGTAATTTTTAAACTTTGTTTTTTTAGGCTCTGATGTTTTTAAACATTCTCAGGTTTACTTGGTGAAGACTGTCAATTAGCAAACGGGCTCGTTTTTTTTCAGCGGGAGCCATGTACAAACATGTGTACATGTGTTTTATGGCTTCAGTCCCAAACTGGCTGATGCCAGGAGAGCCTGACTGACGGACGCCATTACCTGGCAGAGCAGATGATCTCAGGCTGGAGTAACCCTCTGGAGAGGGTTCGGTACCATTTTCCTAAGCGTGAAGCGTGCACACCCTCGGACCCAGCCATCGACGAATTCACCATGA
>PITB01019720.1:10583-32512 GCA_004024585.1 Paradoxurus hermaphroditus
GCTATTAAATTTTGCAAACTGTAACCCTAGAAAGCTAAGAAAGTTACGACATAAAAATATCCAACATCAGCCAAAAGATTATAGGTTGCCAATATTAACTGCAACATTAGCTACAGAACTGTTGCTTATAAATGTGACACACGCCATCACAATATTATGTTTAGCTCCAAACGACGAACTATAGTTATAAATACCAAGTAATTTCATATGGATTCTATTTATAAAGACGTATACTGCTTACAGTGTTCTCACTTCAGCTCAGAGGACTGGTCAGCAGACTTCTGCACGAGCAAACGCGGCTCGGTCCTCTCGTCAAGGACTTCTCTTTCCAGATCAATGGCTCTGGGACCTGCAGCAGAACTCACGACACATTCGCCACTCTCTGTTACATGAGAAACAAGGAAACGGAGGCTCAGAAAAGTTAAGTGGCTCCTTTAAAGGTCAACGGCTAGTTGATCGTGGAGCCGGGCCGCCCACCCGGATTCTGGTCGTGAGGCTCAACGTGATGGCCAACATTAAAAAATGGAAATTAGGTGCTGACGGAGGTCCAGGACGGGAACTCTCGTGTTTCTGGTGGGGGTGCAGAGAGCCCCTTCCCTCCGGAAAACTGACAAACACACTACGTGACCCAACGATCCCGTCCCCAGGTATTCGCTCTAGAGGAAAGAAAACTTACATCCGCTCTGGAACCTGTCGGTGACTGTTTACAGAGGCTTTGCTCAGGATCACCGAGAACTGGGGACAATCCAAACGTCCTTCGACGGGTGAACAGAAAACCAACCTGCGATTCGCCCACAGGATAGAACAGTACTGGGCAACAAAGAGGAACAGAACGTAGACACGCACCAAAGCTAGGATGACTCGCAAAGGCTACGTCATGCTGGAAGATGTCAATCTCGAAAGGTCACACACGGTACGAGCCCATTTATATACCATTCTCGACACTCACGGTGAACGACAGATCAACGGCTGCCAGCGACGGAGGGTGGGGGAGCGCGCCAAGGCGAAGGCACCGTCGCGAGAGTGTTTCCGGGCCACAGAAGTCCTCTGTCTCCGGACCGCGGTGGCGGTTACACGAGTCCGTAACAGGGACTAATATTCACAGAACTGCACACACACCGAAGGGTCGATTTTACTGTACATTAATTTAAAAATGAAAACAAAGGCCTTACACAGTCTCTGGGTTCTAAAAGCCAGAAATATTTACGGATTTTTAAATTCCGGTTTTTTTTTTATTGTCAGTTTTTAATTCGCGAAATAAAATGACTTACTGGGTCCTTTCTTATAAAATCTCATTGCCAAGAAAAGAACATATTTAACTTGGCAAGTTACATCACCTCACTTTGTCTCGATTTCGCTGCTGGTAAAACGGGGGTAATAATAACACTACCTCAAAGGGTTATATGAGGATTAAGTGGCAAGTGCTTTGTAAAGGTTGATAAGTAACAAAAATACAGACACTATATATAACTTTTCAGAAATGAAAGACGATGCCAACCAAGTAACTTCTCAGTTTTTTATCCTTCTGGAGAACTAGGTTCGGATAAGTGCTCTTCTGATAGATCGGTCTCGGAAACACAGCTCGACTCTGAAGCCTGATTTTCACACAGAGGTAAACATTCACTACAGGAGTCCCTGCTACGTGTTTATTCTGTGATCATTCCACAGAAGCAAATTGTTGTCTAAACCAGGCTCTGTGTTAAATAAAATTATACTATATGGTTAAAAGTATCTTTCTATATGGGGTGCCCGGGGGGGCTCAGTCGGTTAAGCCTCCGACTTCGGCACAGCTCATGATCTCCTGGTTGGTGGGTTCGAGTCCCACACCCGGCTCTGTGTGGACAGCTCGGAGCCTGGAGCCTCTCGCTCTCGGCCCTCCCCCGCCTGCGCACTCGCTCCTGCGCTCGCTCTCAAAAACAAAAACATTTAATAGAATTTTTAAACATTTTTCTATATATTCGTTAATCCCCTCAGCTCTACCTGACTTAATCAATAGGTAGCGCATTGCGCGTGCGCGCGTACACTAAGCAACTGTAGGTGTACCACCCCTTGGAGTACCGTAGCTTAAAACGCAGGCAAAATGACGGTCCGACCTCCACCCTTCCGGAGCTTTAGGTCTGTAAGAATTACCTTTCTACAGGGAACGAGTAAGGTCATAAATACGATTTTCTTCATGCCACATTTCTTGGATTTCTACCTCATAAATTTTTTTAATGTTTATTCATTTTTTGAGTGAGAGAGACAGAGCATGAGCGGGGGAGGGGCAGAGAGAGAGGGAGACCCAGAATCCGAAGCAGGCTCCAGGCTCTAAGCGGTCTGCACAGAGCCCGATGAACCCCGAGCTCGAAGCCATGAACCCCGAGATCCTGACCTGAGCCGCAGCCGAACACTCAGCTGACTGAGCCTCGCAGGCGCCCCTTGGATTTCTACTTCATGTATACATCTCTAAGCACGGCCTTTAATTTTAGCACTTCCCTACCTCCTATTTGCTTAGCATCTACTTTGGGAACATAATTTTTGTTAAGTACCACACAGGGCGGTGATTTTCAAACTGCCTGACCCATCCTAATTTTTAAAAAGGAAACGCAATTAAAACCAACCAAACAAACCAGAACAGAACGCCTCACAAATGGGAAGGGTGAGCGCGGTTCCGTGAAGTTCTGTTTCGGCCGCGGGTGGGGGCGCCGCATGTGAGAAGACACACGTGAGCACACGCGCACTGCTTCCTGCTGGGGGTCACGGTCACGGAGTTTGAGAGCTGTGCTAGACGGAACTCAATAAGCAGTTTCAGATGGAGACTGGTCCGATTCTGGAATGTCTGGCTTCTGTGCACAAACCTTTTCAGTGTCCCCTGCACCACCTGATCTTAGAGGGAGAAGTCATCCTCAAAGGGAAAAATCTAACTTTCCATTTGAGTTGATGAAAAGGCTGGAGACAGCCTGGGAGGCAGAACAAATGTCATAACACCCGACAAGACAGAACAGATGCAGAAGTGTATACGTTCTTTACCACAACCGGTCAGGAAGAAACTAACCATTTGGAAGTAGAAAGTTTTTATACTATGCGTCTATTTCCCAAATTTAATTTAAACACTGTTGTCGCTGAGCAATATTAAGTTTAACGTATAAGAATTAAATATATTTTATGTCAGGGGCACCTGGGTGGCTCAGTTGGTTAAGCATCCAACTTCAGCTCAGGTCATGATCTCATGATCCATGAGTTCAAGCCCCGCGTCGGGCTCTGTGCTGACGGCTCAGAGCCTCGAACCTGCTTCGGATTCTGTGTCTCCTCTACCTCTACCCCTGCCCCATTCACACTCCGTGTCTCCGTGTCTCCGTCTCTCAAAAATGAATAAATGTTATCAATCAATCAATAAATAAATAAATGTTACGTCAATGAACCAAATATTTTCTTTTGGAGCAGAATGAGATACACGTTATGATCATAAAAATTAAAATGTATCTGCTTTTGGGGCGCCTGCCTGCGTGGTTCAACTGGTGAAGCGTCCCACTCTTGGGATTTCAGCTCAGGTCACAATCTCAAGGTTCCTAAATTCGAGCCCCACAGCGGGCTCCAGGCTGATAGCTAGAAGCCTGCCTGGGAGTCTCTCTCCGCCCCTCCCCTGCTCAGGCGTGCATGCGCTCTGTCCCTCAAAGCAATAAGCTGAAAATAAATTAAATAAATAAATAAATAAATAAATAAATAAATAAATAAATAAATAAAACCTTATTACAATTTAGAGAATTACCTAGCTTGTTTCTTCTGTAGACTACATAAACTGCCCATGACCTCGGTGTGCTAAATCCAACAAAGTCAGTGCTAAAATTGCTACCTGCCTCGTAGCATCGGCTTAGAGAGTTGCCCTATAACCGTGTCTCTCAACCTCAGCACAGCTGGTGTGTTAGACCAGAGAGGTCACTGTTTGTCAGGAAGGGTCGTCCTGCGCCCTGTGGCACGGTCAGCCGCATCTCCGGCCTGTACCCACTAGATGCCAGGAGCACCCCCCGGGCCCCGCTCGTGTCGAATCAGAGCTAGCTCCGGACCCTGCCGAGTATCTCCTGGAAGTGAAGTCGCCCTTCGCTGAGAGCTACTGCTTCGCAAGTTTGTTTTAATGCTTATCGCCACGTTTGGGCAATAAGAGGGAGAAAATGGCAATGCTGCAATTACAGCAGAAAATGTGATCAAATGCCGTTTTCAATGGAAATGACGATGCCTCAGCAGTTATCATGGTTCGTGGGCACATACAATCACATTCCGCCAACCGACTTGGCAGGGCGACCAAATTTCAAAATACTCAAAACCACGTTAACTACGTTTTTCATGTTGCTGTTTTTTAAAACCCGAGTCTCCAAAAAGTTTAAATATACCACGGTTATAAAAATATTAAGTAAACATTTTCCACAACTGGCAATGCGAGAAGGATTATTATATGAATACTGTGACATGTGGCAATAAAAGAAATATTTAGCAGTCACGGAGACAAACCTTTCAAGAGTTGTAACTGTTTTTAAGACATATTCTGTCACATTCTGACATACATAATACTTTCATATTAAGGATGAAAGTATATAGGGTTTGCTCTTAGGCTGACCTGAGAATTCTCTTAATATGATAAAAATCCGAGCTAGGTTTTTGAGAATGTACTTAAAACGTAGTTCGAAATTATTCTGCCCCACTGAATACTGCACGATTTAATTTAAAATGGGGCATTATCATGTCCTTCTGGATAATTGAGGGACACTTTTTAAATTAAAAAAACTTATTTAGTGGGTATACATTCGCATGGGTCAAACAGGTTCAGAAGAAAACTCAGCAAACAGCGCACCACTCCTCACGACAGCCCAAACGCGAAATAATCCGAAGGTCCATCAGTGGGACAAATAAAGTATAACGTATGCATACGATTCACTAATTACATGAGAAAAAATGAGTTATCGTTACACATGAAAACACGGGCGAATGTTACGAACCTAATCGTGAGTGGAGGTCGCCACGCGCGTGGGAGCCCGCCCTGTCCTCCGCCCACACGCCGCTGGGAGATCTTCTACAGCGGCCCGCAGGGCTCTCCTTCCTTGTCACAGCTATAAAATCTATTCGGCTGCATGAATACACCCTAGCTTCTCTAGCCAATTTCTACGCGGATGGACGTTTCGGATTTTTCCCAACTTTTGTTGAGTCTCTGTAGACGGCTCTGTGTGCCGTGTAGGCTAGAAAGAGCACGGCAGGGCTGTCTGGAAGGATCTTTCAGGCAAGGGAACTTCAAATCCCAGCTCTAACAGTATATTAACGAACGCAGGAAAAGTCTCTGGGCACCTGGGCCACAGTCTTAGCAGTAAGTGGGTAAAAAAACCAAAAAACAAAAACAAAAACAACCCCACGGATTTATCCATACAACTAAAATCACACACACACACACTCTCCTCACCCCCTCAAAAAACCCAACACTTCACCATACGTTTCAACGTCCGCAGGCCACTGACGTTACATGCGATACATTGAAATGGCACGTCCGGAAGGAGGAAAACAATTCATAAGGGCCGACTTCGAAGTCTCATCTTGTAGGCCACACGGTGTCAGTACGAAGTTACACGCCGCCGAGTCTCCAAAACCGAATCGAAACTCCAAAGTTGAAAAGTAGAAATTCCAAAGCTCTTACAGACTGTATTCTTCACGAGCATCAAAGACAATCACCCAACGCAGTTTATCCTTATGAAATCGGGCTGAGAGTACCAACCCTCCTTACGAAATCGGGCTGAGGACTAACCCTCGGATGCCACGCGCAGAGCAAGAAATCGGGCGCCGGAGCCGCTCTCTGCCTCGTGTCTATTCCTGTTCCCGCCCAACAGTCCCTTCTCACCGCACGGACTGGCTTACCAAGAAACGGTCAGAAGCACCTAGCTCTGCGCTAGGCCGTGTGACGCGAGTGGACCAGAAAAAATAACAGTTAAAAGAAAAATAGCACCCTCCTCCCCAGAAAAAGTTTACTTAGCCGAATGTATTCTAGTTGAGAAAAACAAAACAAAACAAAACAAAACACAAAAAACATGTAGCTCAATCATCCAAATTCTATTTGTTTAGTCAGTCTGGGCTCACCTGGCCTAAATGCTCTATTATACATCTGGCCGAGATTAAATTTTTGCAAGCGTTCTGCAAAATCTAAGGCAAGTCTGAGACCATTATTTGCCAATCCCTCTTTATCAGCAATCCAATACTAGTGACTAGTTCCATTGATGGGAAAGTCCCTAGGTGGCTCAATAATAAAAGAAAATAAGGATTAACAGATTCCCTCGAGGTAAATCCTAATGCATGACTGATGCGTCTACCTTATCGGAAAAGTCTCTCGGTAACTCTTGTGGGTTCACGGGCCTATCACAATGATATCCTGCAAAAACGACAGAATAATTTAATTCTATAGGACGCAAGAAATTCTATTCTAAAAGCTCTATGCTCTGAATAAAACTGTACCCATGCCCCTGAATCTATTTCAAAGTAATCAATCTCTTCGACCATGTTTTAAAGAGGAAAAAAAGGTCGTATTTTTACCATAAAATTACCTTTTGGGCTAAAAACAAGGCTAGGGATACACACACACATGCACACACACACGACCTGTACATATAGGCCTAAAGTAAAGAGGTGATGAAATCCAACAGGTAAGGCGACTTGGCTTTTCTCTCCTTCACCCACCAAAGCAAAAGCGCCTAAGGCAGTCAGACTTACAACCCTAATAACAGTTTATGATCAAAACCTCAGGTGAGCAGGGGGGATTCTTTAGGAGAAAATGCCCATAAGTGTTTTTGAAAATCAAACACAACTGCTACCTGAACAAACAGATTCACTAAAATAAGCATCTGATGTCTTCACCGATTCCACCAAAGCACTTTATGGCTTACGCTAACCACGACAATTTACACAAGGCTTTGCACACGATTCGACCCTGGACACAGAACGCTGGAGAGCCGCTATGTCCTGAAACGCCCCTTTCACCACGGAAGCTCCGAACGGAACGCGCTGAGAACAAGCGCCGCCCGCAGGTAGCGCCGTGGACCTCGGAGCTGAGTTTTACTGTCTCCACCACGTCCAGCCAGCCAACAGAGTGACAGATCCGAAGTTCCACTAAGCAACACTGCACCTGCAAGACTCAGGTGTGCTCCGAGTCGAATATTTGCAATCTTTTCATCCCAAATCTACACAAACGAAAGTGTGCCCGTGGCGCCACCGAGACCTCTTGGAAACCAAAACGCTCTGGAGTCCCCACGTCGGCCGTGCCCTACCGTCCACCGCGTCCTGACTACGGACGCGCCCCAGGAACTGCGCTGGAAGCTTGCACATATCATCTCTCATCTTCATAACAAACCCCATTCCACTGGGGCGGTAACGGAGGCCAGAGAGATCAAGGCGATGTGTCCGTTGCTAAAGCCGGTAACTGGCGAAGCGAAGATTCAAATCTGGTTCCGCCTGGCCCCATCTCCCTGATCCGCCTTCAGCTCCATTCGCTAACCGCAGCCAAGTTTACCTCCTACCAGAGTCAATTCCAGCGCTAACTGTCCGAAAGGCTGACAAAACTCTCGCAGCTAAGGGTGGAGCGCCGGACTCCAGAGTTCCCCACAAGGAAACACGGTCACCTCATTTAGAATAACTAGTTCCAAAGGCTATGACTCAAAGGATCAGAGAACCCACAGGGGTTTTTGTTGTTGTTGTTGTTGTTGGCCGGCTCGTAACCGACTTTGTAGAACAAGGGAAATGAAACTCAAGGGTATATTCACATTGTTGGTGAAATTATCTAAAACCCTGGAGCGAAGGGTGATTTTTTTTCCCCCTAAACCGTTCACTTCATCGACAGGCTCCGGACAATTCAAAAGCAAAATCATGTCGGCAGCACTGCTGATCAACTTTTTTTTCTACAGACTTGAAAAGTATTTTCTTACCACGCTACAAGATTACTTCCCATACCCAGAGCAGAAATGGAAACAGCTCTGGGCCTCACGAATCGGATCTGGAGGCCACAGTTGCAGAAAGTTAGGTGCTGTCTCCCTTGAGTAAGAGCTGCTGATGGGAGACGTCCTAAGGGAAGGGTGTCTGAAGAAGGGTGTTAAAGAAGCTAGAGCAAGCTGTTCGTATTAATGAGTGAGCTGCTGGCACTACTACTCCTTAAGTGTTTCACTGCTACGCAATTGTGTTCCACCTTCCAAGCTCTGCATCTGGCAGCCAGCGCGCTGCTCTCACAGCCATGCGTGTTACACGATCAGCTGATCTGCGGTGTGTGGGTGTTTAACTAGGTAAGTGACTAGTTAGAAGAGGTTTGGCAATATTAAATCAAGGAAGCACACTGCCCCCTGAGATTTTAACGATCTGTCACTACCCCAGGCTGACAAAGAAAAGTAACATATTTGCAACTTAAAAAAAATGGTTTGGGCTTAGGGGAGACAAATAATTTCCCGACAGTAAAACCTCAGACATGACATGAACAAAAAATATAGAACAAGCCTGTAATACAAGCCGCTTCAAGCATGTTTATTAGATAATAAAAAATGCAATATTTGCAATCTCAGCATGCTTTCAGACTTCATAGGGTACACTGCATAATTATTAGAAGAAATGCTTTCTTCAGGTGTGTGGAACAGGTTCTTTGCAAGATTTCCAAGGCTCCCTTGCCTTCCAAAAAGCTGTTAATACCATGAATTCCTTTGCCTCTCAGAACCCCCAAAATGCAAAAAAAAAAAAAAAAAAGGAGGAGGAGGAGGTCTCAAAGAATTCGTTATGTAAAAAATACTGTCGGAATTGTAAGCTCCCAGAAGCTGGGGACTGTGTTTCTTTAATGTCACTGCCCATCACAGCACGATCATAAGCTGGAATAAATCTCTCTTGGTTGAAATACAATCAAACGGCAAAAAGTGGATGCAGGATGATTTAAACAAGAAGAACAGATATTTATCTCCTGCTTGTTGATGGGATGGCGCAACGTTCATCCCCAGTTCTACATTCTAAACATGGAGACTGGATTCCCTAACTGCAATTGAAATCTTTCCACTAAAACAAAACTTTAAAATGGATGAATCTGATGGCAACGCCACCCTGAATGAAGACATGAAATTGTATTTAATAAAGGTGAAAAACTGCACGGAGCAGGTGCTCTGCTCTTGGAATGCTAAAGTCTTCCTTTAAGAAATCCAATCAGCCTCAATCAGCACATAAAGATTCCAGATAGGCATCATGAAACAGACGCGGACTTTGCTGTTGAAATTTGCTACATTTAGAACACAGCCCAAGGAACATACATCATTGATTGGTCACTTTACCTTCAGACAAATTATTCTGACTCCAGTTCTAACTTTTTCTGAAATTCTCACATCTCCTTTTTACAGGAAGACAGGGAATGACACCTTACAAATCCGTAACCCACTGTAATTAATCAAGGAACAAAACACAAGGATACATATATAATCCACTTTGCTGCTTGCTGCTCAGACCCCAAGTACTTGTAATGCCAATCCTTAGGAAACAAAACGAAACACAGAACTCAAGTTCCTTTCACTTTTACATGAGATAGATCTTCACCTGAGGTCCCGGGACTAGCTTCAAGGCGACTGTAATTGCATACAAGATCATGTGTGTCTCTTTCACTAAGAGGAGAGCCCCAAAGGCTTCGGCGACCCCACAGAAAGGTTAAGAACCACTGAAGCAGACATTTCCAGAATCGCTACAACTCAGAGGTGCACATTTTAAACAAAATTATACTAGAGGTAGTATCTATCTGAATCCATGTGCACGGTCAGACAACCGAGCAGCCCTGCCAGTCCTGACCATCACAGCGCAGCTGACCACTCTCAAATCAGCCCCAGGCGGAAACATCACCTGCATTCCACGCACACACGCGCGCGCGCGCACACACACGCACACCACGACAGCCCCTCATTCCTCAAGCACACACATGTTGTCAACAAAGCATGTGCTAGTTGCCATTCCCAGAACAATACAGGCCTGGCCATCTCTGGAAAAAAAAAAAAGGCACATTCTTCCCAAAATCCTACCCTATTTATTTAGTGTGCCTTGACGACTGATGTTAAACGTCACCCCGAAACAAATGAAATACCCACACCCCATAGAGATCTCATCGACTGAGGAAAAAAAGCAGCGCCCAGTTATTGCTGAGGGTACACAGGCGATGCCTCCCAGGAAAACACTATGATAACCATGCTTGGACACGGAGACAATCAGAGAGGGACTCAAGCAGGAACGTCCTGAGAACACGGTTGTGGAAAGAACCCTCTTCCAAAGGCAAGAGCACATTCCTTTGATTGGCACAAGCCATTCCTGACAATGGATCCGCGATGACAGGGGGCTGCTCTGGCAATCAGGAAGTGTGTGTGTGTGTGTGTGTGTGTGTGTGTGTGTGTGTTGTGGGGGAGGGATGTACTAGACGTGATCAAAGACTGGCCCTCTTCAAAGAAGAGCATATGGGATCTCAAATCTTGAAGACAGACTTCAAGGGTGAGGCAGGGGCATTTATCATTTCTCCAGGAGACACCCCTCGACAATGAACATGTTCTGTGCAGATGTAACGGGGGTGTCACTACCTTTAGTGTCTCCCACCTAAGAATCTTAAGTAGAGCCTGATTGGAGGGGAGGAGGAGGTGGGGGTGGAGAAAGGTCTGCATTACCCTCTGGGGTGAGCGTTGGGCGGGTGTACACTGGATGCATTTTATCTCCGGCGGCACAATACTCCGGGGGTTGGAGGTTTGGGCGCAGCCGCAGGGCCAGGGAGGCAGTGGGTGCAAGGCACCAGCTGCAGGGCAGGGGAACGCTCGCGGGAGGAGCGGTGCAAACCTCCCTCGGCCCGCTAACCCAGGCAACCCCAGCCTCCCCTCGGGCCTCGGGGCGAGCGGGCTCTCTGCGAAACTGGAGCCCGGCCCGGGTCCGGCAGCGAGGGGGCGAAGGAGCAGGAGCGGGCGCCCCCGGCCCGAGCTCGCGGCCGGAGGAGCGCAGCGCCCCGGGCCTCCCCGCCGGATGGGGGCTGCTCCGGCCTAGCGCACGCAGCTGCCTCGGCGAAGGGTTAACCCGGCGCCCGAGCCCCGGCCGGCCCGGCGGGCGGCGGAGAGGAAGGGCTGCTGCAAGGGGCGCCGCCGCGACTGTGGCGTGTGCGTGGGGGGCAGGGGCCCCTACTCACCCTGGCCGGCCGCCTCCGCCTCCGCCGCCCCGACCGCCGCCTCGGCGGTCCATCCTGCGGCGGGGGGCCTGTAGCCGCGGCGCTCGAGTAACAACCGCCGGCCGGGCCGGCCCCTCCCCCCCGCCCAACGTCTGTCCTCAGGGCCGCTCCGCAGACCCGGCCTCGGCCGCCGCCGCCACCGCCGCCGCCGCCGCCGCAGCGCTACGTGGCCGCCGCTCCGACGTCTCGCGACTCCCTTCCGAGCGCGCGAGGGCGAGCGGGGCCGGCGGGGCGGGCGGCGCGCGGGGAGGGAAGCAGGGGAGGGGGTGTGCGTGTGGGGTTGTGTGTGCGGAGCCGGGGGCAGGGAGGGAGGGCGAGCGGCGGCGAGAGCGCGCGCGCGCGCCCGCGGCCCGGTCCCTCGCCCGCCCGCCCCCCCCGCCCAACAGGGAGCCGACACCTCCCTCCGCCCGCCCCCCCCTGGCATCCCGGCCGCTGGGCGCGGCGGCGCGCATGCGCAGCCCCTCGGGCCGGCCCTGGCGCACCTTTTCTCCCCGCTGCCACAATGTGAGCGCCCCGCCGCCCAGATAACCGCCGACTCTCCCGCTCCACCCCCGCCCTCCCCCACTCCGCCCACTGCCGGGCGCCCAGGTAAAGGCGTGGACTGCGCGTGCGCACCGCTCTCCCTGGGTCTGGGGGCGTGGTTGCTGAAAGGAAGCCAAATCGCTGAGTGGGAGGGAGCTTGGGGCCGAGCTTGTGAGCCTCCCCGGAGCAGGGGCGGGTTAGGATCCAGGGAAAGGTAAAGTGAAGAAAGGGGGCCAAAGTAGGAAAGTGGGCCCAAGTGAGATTTAGAACTAGAAGAGCCCTTGGTTTATGAAATAAAATTAAGAAAAACATTCTTGACTGTGGCCTCTGTCACCGGAGGGTAGTGGGAGTGACAGAGGACAGAAATAGAGGAGGTAAAAATCTAAGCAGCAGTGGTCGTTCAGCAGATAAATGGGACAGCTAATAAAAACTGGAGAAATTTAGAGATTGCCGGGGTGGTCAGAAAAACCAATTTAGAGCCACTTTTGTTCCGCGGCCAGGGGAAGGGGACTTGTGTGTGCTCCAAGCACAGAATTGCTGCAAGAAAGGAGGCCTCCATTGAAAGTATTACAGCATTATGACTAATTAGCTATTAATCATTAATATAATTAATGGTACTATTAGCTAACAAGGTAGCATTTATCCAAGTTCAGAGCCAAGAGAGGGCGTCTGTAACTGCAAGTGCTTGGAGTACAGAGAGGGGAAGTCAAGCAGCCAAGGCGAAGGCCTGAGGTGGAGAGGACCCAAGACAGCAACTTGGAGGACGAGGATGACCTTTTCCCACCGTAAACCCTGATGTTTCCCAAATCTTACCTCGGTCGGAACTCGTCGGAACTCCCCGTCCTCCTTCCATTATTAAAAAGCACCCTTAACCAACGTCCTGGCACTAAGACCTCTCTACCCGTTTTCAAAAAATTTTTTTAAATTTTTTTTAACGTTTATTCATTTTTGAGAGACAGAGAGGCAGAGCATGAGCAGGGGAAGGGCAGAGAGAGAGGCAGACACAGAATCCGAAGCAGGCTCCAGGCTCCGAGCCATCAGCACAGACCCCGATGTGGGGCTCAAACTCACAGACCGTAAGATCATGACCCGAGTCAAAGTCGGCCGCCCAACCGACTGAGCCACCAGGTGCCCCTCTCTACCCATTTTCAATATAGTACAGCTACTTCTCTCCGAAATAGCCACCCCTCACTCCTCAAAATTCGTCCTATAGCAAGTGAGATGACCCGAATCTGGCATTGGGTTAGGGAAGAGATTGAAACTTGATACACAAAAGGATTCAAGGCCTAGCTCTGTCCTTGGCCCCTTCCGAAAACAGAAGGTTTTTATTACACTTGGACTCCACACTCCGGAGAGTATAACTTGGCAACTTTGGATTGTGCTCCCCGGCAGTCAGTGTCTTCAGTGGATAAACACTAAAAATGACGTCATAACTCAGCAGGTAGAGAGAAAATCTTCAGGCAGAGCAGGAGGAAAGAAGTTCACATAAGACTGAGGGGGCACCTGGTTGGCTCAGTTGGTGGAGCGAATCTTGATCTTGGGGTTGTAAATTCAAGCCCGAAGGTGGGTGTAGGGATTACTTTTTTAAAAATCTTCAAAAAAAATTAAAAAAGGAAGACTGAGGCTTCATGTAAGAAAGAACTTGGCAGGGGCGCCTGGGTGGCTCAGTGGGTTGGGCGGCCAACTTCGGCTCAGGTCATGATCTCGCGGTCTGTGAGTTCCAGCCCCGCGTCGGGCTCTGTACTGATGGCTCAGAGCCTGGAGCCTGCTTCTGATTCTGTGTCTGCCTCTCCCCTGCTTACACTCAGTCTCTATGTCTCTCAAAAATAAATTAATAAAAAAAAATTTTTTTTTAAAAAGAAAGAACTTGGCATCCTTGGGGGCGGGGGGGTGTGGTGAGTCCAGAATGTCTGACCGAGATGTCTAGTTTTGCCTTCTGGGACATTTGATCCATTCCCTACTCTGCCTGTCAGGGCAATCCCGGTTGGAAAGAGGGAAGTGCAGAGCAAAGGCTAAAGAAGTAAGGTAGCCTTCCAAGCTTCTGGGACTCTCTACCCAACAGGCCAACCCTCTGTGAAGGGCTCCTAGTGGTTAGGATAGTAATATTATTACCTTCCATTTGATGAGTGCTTTCTGGTTTCTGCAGAGAGGTTCTGTCCATTATCTCCTCAGCTCTTCCAACAATCCTGTGAGGCAGGCAAGACAGGTATTATCCCCAATGAAGGAAGTTTGGGCCAAGGTTGTTTAATGGCTCAGGCAGTCGCTCAACCCAGAAAACAATGGGAGGTTTGCCTCTGAAAACCTGCTACCTATTCCTGTGGAATAGAAACAGGTAGGCCTGGCACGCGACAGGATCATTTTAATAATCGATTCTACGTTCGCGCCTCCTTTATTTCATGTGTCCCTCCCTCACCCCCCTTTTTTCTCTCCAGGACCCTAGGATTCGTCCCCGTGTATGTGAGGCCTTGGTGACTGGTACTTTGGAAGGCCTTGGGCCGCAGGGCTAGCAAGGAGATCCCAGTTCCTCTGCCGTCCCTTACCTCTTCCCTTTCACGTAGCCACCCGCAGAAGAGGGCCGGTGTCATCGCTGGACGTGTCCCAAGAAGAGAGCATTTGCTGTCAGCCAGGAGGCGAATTGCGTGCCTCCCTTCTCCAGCCGCCGGCACTGTAGCTCAGCAGGCATTACGGACATTTAGCACCTACGTCGGACCTTCCTGGAAGATCAGGCTTCTGACATCTTGGTTTCCTGGCCTTGGATAGTCCTCCACTAATTTCTTCAGTAAGGCAGTGGACAAAACCCCGTAGAAGCCACTAAAAAAAAAAAATGTTTAGTATACACACACACGCACACACACGCACAGATACAGAGAAATATTAGCCCTAAAAGCGAATGAGATCTTGCCATTTACAGTAACATGGAGGACATTATGCTAAGTGAGCTAAGTCGGAGAACGACAAACACCATATGATCTCACTTAGAAGCGGCATCTAAAGAAACAAAACAAGTGAATTAAACAAAAAGCAGAATGAGACCTACGAACGCATAGAACAAACTGATAGTTGCCCGAGTGGAAAAAGCATGGCGCCAGGCAAAAGGGCCGGAGGTGGGGAGAGGGAGACACAGGTTTCCTGTTATGGAATGAATACATGGCAGGAATAAAAGGCACAGCGTAGATTATCATATAGTTAATGATACTGTAATAGCATTGTATAGTGACGGGCGGTAGCTACAGCGGTGGCGAGCACAGCCTAGGTGGAAGCCGAATCACTGCACTGTGTCGTACACGTGAAAGTAGCGTAGCATCGCATGTCGACTCTCCTCAAATAATAACTAAATAATAAAAAGTTCTAGCGTGAAGTTCTGCACGCTTTGACAGTTCCGGAATCCTTCAAAGATCTCATTTAAAATTTCTTTTGACGTTTATTCATTTTTCGAGAGACAAGAGAGAGACACAGCATGAGCAGGGGAGGGATAGAGAGAGAAGGAGACACAGAATCCAAAGCAGGCCCCAGACTCTGGGCTGTCAGCACAGAGCCAGACACGGGGCTCGAACCCACAAACCTCCAGATCGTGACCTGAGCTGAAGTCAGCCACTTAACCCACCGAGCCACCCACGGGCTCCTAAAGATTTCATTTAAAGAGCAGCAGGCATATCCGGTTCTTGGACGGCCTGATGCAAGCTCCCTGATCACTCCGTTTCCCCACTCTCCAAGCTTCCAGGAATGTACACCCCCCTCCCCCCACCCCGTCAGTGATAGTTCTTACCAGCCTCTACTTCCACAGGAGCAGTGGCTGCGGCTCCCTGCACCCTCATTAACATAACCCGATCCTAGCACACCAGCCTTGGAGCCGGGGCCCTGGGCACCGTCCCTTAGATTCTCATACTTGTAGTGCAGCGACCTTTCCTCAATCCCGCCACCTATTAGACTTTGTAAAAAGACGGGATTCCCGGGCTCTGAAGAGTCTTCCGGGACCGATACCTAGGATTCTATTCTAGAAAGTTGACTTTGCTCGTTAATATCTTACACTGCCATTCCTTTGCTGAGAATCACTAGCCCTAGCTTAAGCCCTCCCTATAAGACACGGCCCCCTTTTCCAGAATGCAGAAAGCTGCCCGGACTCGCCTTTTCCAGTCACTCTTTTCTCCTGTCTCCAAGTGACAGTGTTTAGAGAGAGCTCAGAAAGCTGGACTTTGGGCTTTGCGGCCGTACGTGTTGCACGCGCACGAGCTCTCGTGCACGTGTGTGTGTTCACGTCCAATCTTAAAGGATGTGAGCCAAGGGCACTTTCGCTCGGTGTCCCCCTCACTTCCCCCCACCCCTCCTTGTTCTAAGAAGGTAACATAAATGCCAGGATGTCCTAGAAGAAAAGGAGAGGACACCCGAAGGGGCCAGACCCATGAATTTCGCTGTTTTGCGCCGGGGATAGAGATGAGGGAAGCTATGGGGATGGCCAGTGTCCCTTCGGTCAAAGCTTGGTTTTCCATCAGCAACATGGCCCAGGACCATCATTTGGCTTACAGTAACCCCCCTCCCCAAAGCTATGGTCTCTGTACATCAAAATACATCCTGGGGCGCCTGGGTGGCTCAGTTGGTTGGGCGTCCAACTTCAGCTCAGGTCATGATCTCATGGTTTGTGAGTTTCGGCCTCGCGTCGGGCTCTGTGCTGGCAGCTCAGAGCCTGGAGCCTGCTTCGGATTCTGTGTCTCCCTCTCTCTCTCTCTGACCTTCCTGCTCACATACTCTCGCTCTCTCAAAAATAAATAAACATTAAAAATTTTTTTAAAAAAGCATCTTATAATTTTTTAAAAACCACGTTCGTGTGACAATTCCTACAAATCTGTAGTCTCCATTACGTCATCTCATCCTTCCCTCGACGCTGGCAGGAAGGGAGGGAAGAAAATACTGTTTGCATTTTTTTTTTTTTAACGGCAAAAAAAACGAGGCCCGGCTTTTAAGGGTCACGTGGCCAGAACTAAAACGCGGGTCTCCAGGATCCAAGTTCAGGACTCCTCCGTGACGCTGTGCTGCAGCCCTTTGCTGGATACCATACAGAGCAAATCGAACAGACGTGGTCTCTGCTCTCTGGAGGTTTGGACTCAAATGGACAATTCTGGCAAACATAAAAGGACACAGTGATTCCCGGGCAACTCACGTATGCCAATAACTAAATGAGTTAAATAAGGAAAGTCATGTTTACCGCTCAACTAATGTTGGGTTGGTGTTTTTTTCCCCCCATTTATTAGTAGAGACAATAAAGAAGGCATTGTCAAGGATCCTAAGGTCTCAGGCCAGTGCCCTGTCTGTCTCCTTGCTTTGCGTGTAGAAAAATACTATAGTTGTGCGACACTGGTTCCCTCCTTGTCTTCCACCTTGTATCAACTTTCCGGGAACATCTGCCAAGTGTCACACAAGGTGGGCATCAAGAAGCATTTCGGAATCAGGAATCACATCTGCCCTTAAGCAAAGTCTTCAACCGTTTGCCTAAAGCTAACCGCGTAGCAGGCTTCAGTGCGCCCCGCCTCCACCCTCTCTGCTGATAGAAAAAAGACAGAGCAACTCAGTGGCCATCCTATTGTTAGAGGGCCTGAGGTTCATCTCTCTCCACGCAAGACGGCCAGGCCACCTAGGACAGGGCAGCGGTGCGCTTGGAATCTGAGGGACCTGGGTGGCAGAGAAGCGAGGCCCCGCCCCGCCTGCAACGGCTTAGTTCTGGTGTATCTGAGCAAGGACAGAGAGGACCCTTAGGGTTAGGGGATGTGGGCGGCTGAGGGCAGGGACCCAAGCAGAACATCCTCCTATCTCCACCAGACGGTAGTAGCTCACTTCCTCCCCTGGGGCTTCTGCCTCAAAGTCTGTCTCCAGCAGAGTGAGCTAAGGCAGTTAGGTCCGAACTGTGTTAGCGTCTTTTAAAGAGCAGCACAGATTCTTTCAGGCAGCACGCTTAATTGTTGTCTGTAATTGACGTGACATATGCCCCGGAGGCATGCACTGAGGTCCAACGGAAGTGATGGGCTTTAAAAAAAAAAAAATTGGAATTAATTAATTAAAGAAGGCAGCTGTACTGGGCCGTGAGCTAGTGCCAAACTCCGTCCGTAACCCTAAACCAGCCAACCCACCCAACCGGCCTCACTACCCGAGGAGCAAATCCTGAGGTTCTCACGGAGGTGGGTTGGGAGACCCGGGACGCAGTGGAGGAAGCGAGGGCTGCAACGGGGAAGTTGGGAGGTGGGGGTGGGGGTGGGGGTCAGGGGACGCCCTCTCAAGAGCTCCAAAAATCTTGGCTCTTGAGAACTGTTGGGTGCCATAGAAGTGGGTTGGGGGCTAGGAAGTTGCAGGCAAGGGAAGGCGAGGTCCAAGGAGGTTATGTGAGATTCTGGGGAGGGGCAGTCAAGGGGCAAGAGGATGTTTGGGGCTGGGGTGGAACGGGAGGGGGAGATGTTGGCAGGAACCAAGCCAGAGGGGCCTGCTCAGGTAAGGACTGCGGAGATTGGGGGGGGGGGTGGAGAGGACCCTGTGGGCGCAGCTCGGAGGAGGTGGAGCCCGGATGTGGGGGCGGAACCCGACGCCCGGGGCCTCTGGCATTCAGAGGAGGTATTAATTAAACCCCTGACCTGAGGTGGTTAGCAAAGCTGTGGCAACTTTTCAGGTGAGTTGAGTTAATAACAATAATAACAATAATAATAACAATTAACGATAATGAGACCTTATCTGCAGCAAGTTGTTCCTAGAGCTTTGTAGGCATTAAGTCATTAATTTCCCCTAGCCCCTCGGGCCACCTTTTTCTAGAAGTAACGCAGTGCGAGAGGACACAGACGATCCTCGTGCAGTTCGGCCTGCTGCCGGTGGTTGGGAGGGTTGGTTCATTTACGGACGGAGAAAACCCAAGGCTTCTTAGGGGTTCATCAACTTAGACGCGGTCGCATTTATTTAGAGATGACGTTTAAACGGGAGGAGGAGGGAACTGTAGAAACCGGTCACCACAAATGCCTGAACGACTTTGATGTGCAAACGCCAGTCTCACCCGAGAGCACCAGGTTGAAGAACGTGCTACGGTGGAAGTGACCCGGGGGTGACCAGGAAGTGACCTGGAAGTGAACAGTGACCAATCTGTGAAGCCCTAGCTAGTGGCAAGGCTGAGCCTTCAGCTGCAAACGAGGTAAACTGGAGGACTTCAGACAGAGGAGGAGAATTGAGAGTGAAGATCAAGGCAAATAAAACAAAAAGGACTGTGGCCCCTGGGTGGCTCAGCACTTAAGCGTCCAGCTTCAGCTCAGGTCATGATCTCGCAGTTTGTGAGTTCCAGCCCCGCGTCGGACTCTGTGCTGACAGCTCAGAGCCTGGAGCCTCCTTCAGATTCTGTGTTTCCGCCTCTCTCTGCCCTTCCCGGGCTCATGCTCTGTCTCTCAATAACAAATAAAACATTAAAAAAAAATAAAATAGGGGCGCCTGGGTGGCTCAGTCGGTTGAGCGGCTGACTTCAGCTCAGGTCATGATCTCGCAGTCCGTGAGTTCGAGCCCCGCGTCCGGCTCTGTCCTGACAGCTCAGAGCCTGGAGCCTGCTTCCGATTCTGTGTCTCCGTCTCTCTCTCTGCCCCTCCCCCACTCATGCTCTGTCTCTCTGTCTCAAAAATAAATAAACATTAAAAAAAATTTTAAAAAATAAAATAAAAGAGCAACAGAAAACGAGAGGGATTATTTTACATTGGGGGAGTCACGTGGGATGGAGCCTGGGAGTCAAAACCTTGAGCGAACCTGAGGGCTGACCATGACCAGCTTTGTGGATTTCAACTGTTGTTTCATATTCGTTTATGTGTTTCCCAGAACAGTGAATACCACAGATTACATACCCAATCCAAAGACAAGCTTCTGTTTGCATCCCATACATGGTGAGAGTCCTCATGGTTATCCTAGTTAAGATCAAAGACAACGACATAGAGCACGCGTTGTATAGGACATTTAAAAAATATTTTAATGTTTATTTTTGAGAGAGAGAAACAGAGTGTGAGTGGGGGAGGGGCAGAGAGAGAGGGAGACACGGAATCTGAAGCAGGCTCCAGGCTCTGAGCTGTCAGCACAGAGCCCAACGTGGGGCTCGAACTCACGGACTGCGAGATCATGACCTAGGCTGAAGTCAGATGCTTAACTGACTGAGCCACCCTGGCACCCCCTTTTTTTTTCCTTAAATTTTTAATGTTTATTTATATTTGAGAGAGAGAGAGAGACAGCGTGTGAGCAGGGGAGGAGCAGAGAGAGAGGAGACACAGAAGCACGTTTCTAAACTAGAGAATCTCAAGGTACTTAAGCAAGGTATCCCGGGGGTCCTGCGGTCATGGAGTGGTAGGATGATTCTCCCCATTAGTTATTAATAAAGGTGGCACATGAGACTCAGAGCAGGGGCCCAGCTTGTCCGAATCTCAGCGTTGAGCGACAGAAGAATCCGTGTCACAGTTCATGACAGCAAAAGAACAGCGACCAGACCTCCCGATTCTGACCCCTGCCGGCCCTCCAGAAACCATAGCCTTCCTTCCCTTCCCTATGTCCCTACAGGAAAAGTCACCTGGAAGAAGATACTAGAACTTTCAGGACTCAAATACCAATCCGTCTTGTAGACCGTGTCAAAGAACAGACGGTAGAGCGTTCCGTGGTGACATGGGGAACGGAATGTTCTGGTGAATAAAATAATCTGGTTAACAGAGTAGTACTGAGCAGATAGTCCTGACTACCAAAATTACTCGTTGTTTCTCTGGAATTCAGATTAGCTGGTTGTCTTCTATTTTATCTGGCACCGCTCCTTGTAGGTAAACGGCAGCCGATTCGGATCTGCTCTTTTGGAGTTCCTTAGAGAAAAAAAAACAAGAAGGAGAGAGATAATTTGAGATCGCTTCAGGTTCACTGATAGTAGGAAATGAGGACAGAGAAGATGGCCAAAGATGTATTCAGGAACCATAGGGGCTACTGATAAGCACGCCTGCTATCATACTGGGTACGTGGGTGAAGTGTCGCCCAGCCTTCGGCCCCACATCAGACTAACCGGTTACTTCGGGGATCCCAGAGAAGCAAGCTGAAGACAAACCCTTGTCTCTTCTTTACTACCATCCAACGCCCAGACAGAATCCCCACCATAACATGGGAACAGATGGGAACAGACGGGAACGGCCTCCATCCCTTGTTTCTTTCTTTTGTTTTCTTTTTTTTTTTTTTTTTAGTTTATTTATTCATTTTGAAAGAGGGTGTGTGCGGGGGAGGGGCAGCGAGAGGAGGAAAGAGACTCCCGAGCAGGCTCCGCGCCGTCAGTGCAAGGAGCCCGATGCGGGGCTCGAACTCGCGAACCGTGAGATCATGCCCTGAGCGGAAATCAAGAATCAGCCGCTTAACCGACTGGGCCCCCCGGGCGCCCCAGTCCCTCGTTTCTGTATGCCAATGGAGAGGAGGAAGGCAGATGCTCCAGGGAGCGACGTGCAAGTTTTCCTCTGGGCCAGCGAACCCTCTGGTGCTTGGATACCTCCTTCCCTATCATGCTGATGGTCCTGGAGGAAGTGGGTCTCCCGGAAAGCTAGGTTTTGCTCTTCAGGGCGTCGACGGGGACTGCCCTTTTCTTGACCACGTCGCTATTCTAAACACTTCCTGAGCACCGAGATGTTCCCAGTTTATCGAGCGCTTTCCAGGGTCCTGAGCATTTCACTTCTATTATCCCATGAAGCCCTTCCAACTACCCTTTGGGGCAGGCAGACCCCTTGTACAGATGAGAAAACCAAGGCAGAGAGACTCGAAGTAGGAAATGGTGGACTCGGGACTGAACCCAGGGAGCGAGACTCCTAAACCCGCTGCTTTAACCAGGACGCCACCCCGCCCCCACACCTCGATTCGGTCCCACCAGCCTTCTGCTCAGGATTCCCCAATGGTTTCTGTGGTAAGCGGAACAACGACCCCCCCCCAAAGATGTCCACATCCGATTCCTGGGGCCCCGCGAGTGTGTGATCTTACCTGGCAAAGGGGACTCGGCAGGTGGGGTTGAGTTGAAGATCCTGAGATGCAGACTTTATCCGGATGGTCTAGGGGGTGCAGGGTGATCATGAAGGTCCTCAGAAGAGAGAGCCAGGGGCTTCAGCGTCAGAGAGGGAGACACAAGGGCCGGAATGGTGTGAGCGCTGGCAGGAGCGCGGGCAGCCTCGAGAAACCAGTAGGCGAAGAACGCACC
>PITB01019721.1:0-32298 GCA_004024585.1 Paradoxurus hermaphroditus
AATATGTGGTCAGTCTGCACTTAAAATGTTCAAAAAATTATCACATAGCTACGTTCCTTATGTTATTGATTTCCTTGGGCCGTTTAGTGGGTCATGACAGACGACACAGCTTTGAAGTAATAATTTAAAGGAGTTAATGGTAAATGGAGTATTTCCTTTATAACCTTAGATATTTTTGTGAGGCAGTTCAGGTGTCCAACGGCTCAAAATATTACTGTATGTAAGAGGTTGAAAATGGTGTATTTAAGGAATCAGTAATTAATATTTTGGCTATTTTTTGTATCCTAATTTATATTAATAAAATATAAGACCATTTTTTCAGTCATCTGTGGTTTTTAGATATATAGATGTTTACTTTTTAAACCCTTAAAAGTATATTCCGTTTTAGCTAAAATACACAGCATATCCAAGTAATCGGGAGAAGTGGGGAGGCCAGCACAGGCAGCAGGAGGAGAATCCTACACGTGGAGGAAGTGAACGGTGAGAAGTGGTCACTCCTCGCGTATGCGGCTCTTCACCATCTGTTTCTGTGCAACAGTAGAGTTCTGCCGTGTCTGGAGGCTTAAATAAATACCTTTTATGGTGTAATCTTAGAGTTTGATTTGAATTGAATTCAGAAATCTCAACTAATCTCAACTACTTTTAATTATATTGCCGTTTGTATGGTCCGATCAGGAGAAAAACCCCAGGCTGTAAGTAGGGGAGTTCGCACTAAGGCGGATGAAGGGAAGAGGCCTGTGAAGGTAGGAGAGCCCCAGGGGCTGCTGGGCTTCAGGGGGGCGGGGGGGGGGGGACCGGCAGAGCGCAGTGGAGGGGGTCCTCCGGGAACCTGGACCCCCACCTGCTGGAGGAGGTCTCCCGCCAGGGGGTCGGTCACTCAGGGGTGTCCGGTTTTCTGTGGCTGCTGCAGCAGGACCCGCTGTGGGAAGGCAAGTGGGAGGGCTCCGGAGCAGGGGTGCCTGGACCACACGGCGGGGTCGGGGGGGATGAGCAAGGCCCTGGTGCCCTGTGCCCTCGTGCCCTGTGCCCTCGTGCCCAGACCTGCCGCCCCAGCCCCACAGGGGACTACGGTTGGGCAGGTGGCTGGCCCAGCGTTCTGCCTCTCTCCCCCCCACTACCCACAGATGCCCCAGCCCCCACAGCAGGACAGACCCTTCCCTCCTGCAGCACCTCTCACCATGTCCATGTCCTGCTCATGGTCACAGGAGGTCCCCAAAGGAACCGCACGTGTCACTCCCCAGCAGGTACCAACGAGGGGGTTCTGTGGGCAGTGAGCGCTATTTACCTTCAGTCTCTAACCTTCAGGGAAGCTGGTCAGGTTGGGGCGCTGCGCCAGGCAGTGGAGGTTCCGGCCCTGGATGCGCACCCCCACCTGCTCGGCCACGTCCCGGAGGCAGAGAGCAAAGGACGGCTCCACGCGCCTAGTGACAGACAGTGGTGACCAGTGCGGTGCGACCGCAGGGGCAGAGATGATTGATTCCCGTCCAGGGAAAGGGGTGAGCTTGGAACCAGTAAGAGGAGGAGCCACCGGTGGTCAGGACAGTGGGAGCCACAGGAGCAGAGACCAAGGAGGAGGGTGCTCCCGCATGTCCGTGAGATTATGACCTGCGCTGAAATCAAGCGTGGGAAGATTACCCAAGAGAGCCCGCCGCTGGTACCCCTAGAAACACCCTCTTTAACACGAGCAGCAGGACTAGCCCTCCCTCTTTGCCACGGCGTTTGGAGATCCCGGCCAGCACCGCGCAGTCAGAGGAGTCGAAAGGGCAAAGGCACCGCAGGAAAGTGTGTCCAGCGAGAAGACGGTGGGCCACACACACTCTGCCACCGGCCCTGGAAACACATGCTTACACGGAAATCAATGTTTAAAGAGCAGAAACTGAACTGTGTTCCATGTTTCTAACCAAGTATTGTTGAGAGGTTTGATCTTAGGCTTTCTGTTGTCCTTCCAGAAACCGGTGTGGGGACGGAAGTGAGACAATGAGACGGCCGGACAGACCCCTCCAGTCCCCAGGACGCCTTCCTCCACGGGGCCTGCATCGGCTCATTCTGTTGTGTCCGCACCACGTGGGGGTGCTGGTTCCCACCCTTCTCCTCGGGGGAGCGGGCACGGACAGGTCCTGGGAGGCCCGGGCCCTGGGGACGCAGAGCTGCCCTCTGGAGTCCCTTAAACCCCAGGAGGTGAGCCCTCGTCAGGTAAGCGTCGGCGAGCAGCAGGTGCTCCGTCCTCGCTCTGGTTTCTGCCACTTGCTTACGTGGAACTCAACACATGTTTAAACCTGCTTCCAGACACTTTAATCCTCAGAGCGGTCTCCGAACTGTTTTCGATTGCGCCCCCAGATCAAATCCATCCTCAGAGAGCGTCGTTCATCATTAGAGATGGAAGACTTTCCACGGTTCTCAAGGAAATCGCAGACTACTTCCAGAAACATCTGAGGTAGATAGGGTAGCATCATTGTCCCTAGGTGATCACTTAGAAAAACACAACTACTTTATGCGTAGTCCTTGAATAACAAGATTTTAGAAATGAAAAGGATGGTGGCAACTGTCTGGTTGGATTTTTGTCTTAGTGTTACTTTTTGTCATACCTTCCTTGAACAGTAGGAGGAAACTTAATTCTCAAAGGCTCACGGAAGACGTGAATTTTGTGTGGGACAATCAGGAATCTACGTCATAAGGAGGAGAGAGATTCCTGCCGGGCCAGAAGCTCAAGCCAGTTCCCTGCTTTTGTGTATCTGGAGCCTTTCCAGATGCCAAGACTGAAAATTTCTCACCGAATAAATGAACATACTCAAATAGTTAAGTCATTGGGGGAAGGACAAGAAAAACCCAGTGGAGGGGTCGGAGAGCAAAGCCTACTGAGAGTCCAGGGCTCTGCCCACGTTGTCGTTTCCGCGCGTGGACTCGTGCCGATCGCATTCGGTGTGTACAAAATGGAAAAACAAGTATCGACCGAAGCCGTATGCTACAACCATTACCAGTTCTGATTGTTCTGTGCCACATTTGTCTTCCCTTCTTTCCCAGTTCCTGAGAACCACCGCTAAAGGGATCAAGTCAATAGAAGAAGGTCAGAAAGTAAAAACAGAGAAGAAGGAATTTGTTAGGGTTCAGCACAATGCATGGATGATCTTTCCTTTGTCCTCGTTTTCAGAGATGGCTTAGGTAGTGGTTAGCGAGGCCGGTAAAGAATGAAACAAAGCTAGTGTCGTACAGGAAGGCCACAAGGCGATGAAGACCCCAGCTCAGTCAAATATTATATATTTAGGCTGTCGTCTGATACCATTATTTTGTTCCAGCTTATTTATTCAAGCCAATGACACCAGTGTGAGTTTGGAAGGTGGCTTTATTTCTACTTGAAATCACAAATGGTTACGAAAATAGAGGTTTATTTGAACAGAGCCAACTCAACTGTGGTGATAACATTCTTAGAAACACTGCTACCTCGTCTGTACTTTTATTTTTATTTTTTTTTTTTAGAAATAGACTCTTTAATGTTTACTTTTGAGAGAGAGAGAGAGAGAGAGAGACATAGCATGAGTGGGGGAGGGGCAGGGAGTGAGGGAGACACAATCCAAAGCAGGCTCCAAGCTCCCAGCTGTCAGCACAGAGCCCAATGCGGGGCTTGAACTCAGGGACTGCGAGACCACGACCTGAGCCAAAGTCGGACACTTAACCGACTGAGGCCACCCAGGCGCCCCACGGGTCTGTGTTTTAAAGTTGCTTCCCTGCATAGAAGGATGGCCGTTTCTGAGTTAGACACCACTGCACATCTCCCAGAACTCGTTCTCCCTGTTGCCGGAACACTGCGGTGTTCAGCTGGGCTGGTGGACACTCAGAACAGAACTGTGATCCTTCCCTTCCCTTCGATTCGAGTGGAACCTTGTGACTCACTTGTGCCCAGAAGACTGTGAATGCAGATATCGTGTGGCAGCCTCCAAGACTTTACTCACAGGAAACGGCCTCTCTTCTGCTGCCCAGACAGGGACACGGCGATCTTGGGCCACGGGTCTGCAGCCACCGAGGATGGGGACACACCGTGGAAGGAAGCTGGGACCCTCTGGGGCACGGATGCCCTGGACCATTCGGCTGTGGACGTGGTTTCTGCACGAAAGGTTCAGCACCTCTAGAGGAGAATGTCGTGCACTCATAGGTCAAACCAAACACTAGTTTTTAAAAATTACAATCCGTTAGAATTAAAAAGGTAAACCTAAAAATTACCTTGTGTAAACTTAGCCTTTCACACTCTGAGCTAATTCCTTTCCGATTTCCTTTATTTGCAAGCTTTCTAGTCTGTCTGTAGCATGTGTCCTTATGGAAGCTAATTTACTCAACTTTTTATAACCTCAACTAAGAGTTCCTTGAGACTTGACTATAGTTTGCAGTTGATTATTTTAGAAAAAAAAATTTTTTAAAGTTTTTTTATTTTTGAGAGACATAGAGACAGAGCATGAGCAGGGGAAGGGCAGAGAGAGAGAGGGAGACACAGAATCCGAAGCCCCTGATTATATTATTTTAGAGCAAGGCAAAAACGGCACTGTGCGCTGGCAGACAGCTACAACCAGCTGCGCGTGTAACCCCACATTTAAGGTCTGTGCCCGTGAGAAGTGGTTCGTCCTTGGAACCTGTCACTGAAGCCGGCTTCCAGACGTGTGTTTACCTGCGGAGTGGCCGGAGTCCCAGCCTGTAGGACAGCAGGCTCCCGGTCTTCACACGGCCGGCTCCCTTTTACCAAGACTCCTCATACCTCAGAGCTTAGGTTTTGTGTCTGTGGACTGCGGGTCGTGGGCACACTGGGAAGTCTGATTTGAAAGCCAGTAAACGGTCCTGCGAGAGCACAGGAGGGACTAAACTGAAATTCAAGGTACTGCCTGTGTTCTTAATGCTAAGATAAAACATAAATCACAGTGTATACAAAACACTAATTCACTGTTGACAAATGAAAATTAAGCTGGGAATGACCTGATTATAATATTGCCCAATTTCACATTATCTGATTTAGGTGTGATTATGTTTCTAGTGTTAAAGGCCCACTTTGTTCTCACCAGACAAACCACAGAGGGCTGCCTTTCCTAGAATTTTGTTCAAAACCCACAGGCTGTGTGTGGTCACCACGTGACAGCAGTGACCCCTAAGGCTTAGTTAGTACTGGCCACACGCGAGCCTCTGCTCCAGACAGACAGACAGACAGACGGTAAATTCATCATGATTCCCGTGACTAACGATAGCAGTGAGACAGATCAGGGGAGTCGCTCAGCTAATAAACCCTAGCCCCGCGGGGAGGAAACACTCAGTTTCCCTCCGTGAGGAACGAACAGCAAAGCTGGAGCCTCCCTCGTTGACCGTCCCGGACGGAGGGCTCTGAGAGCGGGGGGCCTGAGCCCATCAGCTCCCCGTCTTGACACACGCTTGCTACAGCAGAGTTTCTGGATCGACAGAGCCGGTCAGCATACTTGTTAGGTGGCCTGTTTTCATTGAAAAGTCACCTCTGTGATAAAACTCAGGGGGAGCACGGGGGGGGGGTGCTCTCCTTGGTGAACCCAGCCGCCGGCCTGAGCTGCCCTTTCTGCCACAGGGAGCGCCCTCCGCGTCCACGGCGCTCTTCTGGGTCCCAGGTGTAGGGTGTTCTTTATGATTTTTGCAACTTTTCTGTAAGTTTAAAATTATTTCCAAAGAAAAAATTTAAGAGCTCAGCTCATCGACTCCAGCCCGGGGACCGTTCACCGCCCCTTTGTCTCCGGCCGACTCTCCCCATTTCGCCAGCAGCCCAGCTCCCAGAGCCTGCGATTCCAACTTTAAAACAACCTGATTGGGTCTCTCCCAGACAGAAGCACCAGATCCTATTATTGCAAGCGAGCTCCGTACATTTTGGACAAGGGCTTTACAAAATACAGGGAAAAAAAGAAAAGCCAAAAAGAAAATGAAATACATACATACAATCTTTAAAAAAAAGAAAAGGAAAGAAAGGAGTTTAGAAAACAGCTTTCAGAGCCAAAGCATCGACATGATTTTCTTCAGTCACAACCGCCTGAGCAGCCTAACTCAAAAACGCTTTTCAATTATACATGCAAAGTTTGGAAATACTACACAGTTGAAGCAACCATTTAAAAAATACTTGGACAGTTTTAACTTTTTCTCTGCAGAGGGAAAGAACCCTCCCCTCTAAAAAAAATTGGTAAGAAATTTATGTTCTCATGAGCGAGAATGGAAACAACGTCAGTAAGATCAAGTTAAAGTCCATATTATCTCAACGCTTAATACAGGTGTCTCGTCTGGAATGTCGTCGTTCCCCGGCTGAAGTCCAGAGGCAAGATGTGGGAAGACGTAAGGTGTAATAACGCCCCTAGATGTTCCTACTACGAATGGAGCTTCGAATAGTCCTTGTTTCTCTAAATGTTCAGTGGAAAGCAGAGAGCGTGAACAAGGATCCGAGGCACGCTGAGCGAGAAGAGAGGAGTGACGTGGAGAAAGTCGGCAGAAAAGAGGGGAGGCAGACCGCACCGGAGCAGGAACCGTGCGGGACAGACACACCGGGGCGAGCGATGGGCCGGGCAGACTGCAGGGGGGAAGCAGGAGAAGGTAGAGGAGGAGCGTCCGTCCCCGGCAGGGAGGAAGGACACCGACGACGAGGGGACGTCCGAGTCCGTGGAAGTCTGCCGTGTGGATAGAGTGGGGTGCGTGTTGGGATGGAGGTGCCGGAGGCAGAGGGGCAGGCACATGGCATTCCGGGACCTACGAAATGGGAGGTGTGAGCGTCGCACGCTGGGTGTCCCCTCGAGCGATACTTTCTGACCGTCCCTCAGTCTTCATGAGGTCCCTTGTACCTTCTTCTGCGTGTGTCATTCATCGTAGTCTCGTCCCTCTGGTAATCAGTGGTGTGTGTGTCTGTGGGTGGACAGTGTGCTTCTCCCCTAGACACGAAACCCCACGAGAAGCGGGATTTGCTGTCGTGTGTGCCACTCTGCGCCCGTGGCTGGAGCAGGGTAGAGAGTATTTGTGGAATGGCGTAATGCACGCCTTCAAACGTGCGCGCGTCCCTGCCTGAGTGAATGGCGTGTTCCAGAAGCACGGAAGGTCCCGGAATGAAGAGAGAGCCCTGATCCACGGCGGCCGTGTTAGGGGAAGGGACGAGGAATAACCTGACTGGGCAGATGTTTCAGGGAAGAATTAACGAAACCGGCCGACTGCTCTGCCGGGGGCGCAGGAAGCTCGAGTTTCTTGCTCACGTGGTGGGCGCCCTTGCTGTCTGAGACAGCAGAGTGGAGGACCGATGACTCTTCAGGAAGCTGGTGTGAGAGGAGCCCCAGAAAGACACAGGCCCCTAAATACAGAGAACAGACTGCGGGCGTCCGGAGGGATGGGGCTGGGGGATGGGAAAATGGGGGAGGGGGCGACACAGAAGGAGTAGGTCGAGGGGACCAGAGGCACGGGGCACACAGTGGTGTGGCGACAGGTGCAGTTACGCCGTGGCGAGCACGGCGCCCCCATAGTGAACTTGCCCGGTCACGAGCTGTGCACCTGTCCCATCCTGTGTCCACTCCGCTCAGGAAGAGAAGCGTGGGGAGCAGCAGTGGGGGGGTGGGGGGTGGGGGAGAGCAGAGCCTGTTGCTCAGGCTGCCTGCGGACTCAGGTGGGCGCGAGGCTTCCGCGTGAGGTGGGGGGCCCGGCCCAGCCCAGACCGCGACTCGCCGGCACGGATGCCCGGGAGTCTGGTGTGGAGGGAACTCTGGGGTTGTTTTGAGGACAGTCGCTGGGGCCGAGGGGCCACAGAGCCCGAGGCAGGGGCATCGTCAGGGAGGAAGCGGGTAGTAGCTCCAGGTCGCGCAGAGAGGCTGAAGACGACCAGGAGCACAGGGTTTGCGGGGAGGTTCCTGGGGTCCTCAGTGGGGGGCGCTTGTGCCCTGGACGGGGGTGTAGACTGCTTTCTAGGCCCCCGCCCGCCTGCTTTCCTGAGGAAGCAAACGCGAGGGTGAAAACCGGAGACTGAAAAACGTAAGCCTCTGCGCTTTCTCGAAACTTCATTAATTCCTCCTGTGCTGCGTTCCCCTCTCCCCCAGGACGCGTCAGGCCCCTTCCCCCAGCCGTTTAGGCCTCTTCAGGCACCTCACACAAAATAACTCTTTTTTCTTCCCTTTAGTTCAAAGATGAGAATTTCTTTTTCTCGAAGGTTAAGAATGCCACCAGGTGTTCTGTCGCCTGTGTCTCATTGTGTCTCCTCTGGGACCAGGGGATCGATTTTCAGTTTCTAAGTGTTCAGAGTGTTCTCTAAGTTCTCTTCAGTTCCACTCTTGATGAATCTCTCCCACTGTTCCCTGTTCTCCTGCAGGAAATTCCCTTCGTCTTGGGCTGCTCCTTCAGGGACCGCCTTCCCTAATTTTATCCCTCTCCCGAATTGTCGTTAGTTCCTCTGCGGCCTGTGTGTTTGCACAGTCTGTTCTCTGTCCCCTTACTCTGTTTGCAGCATTAATTCCACCACACAGGGTTCCAGTGAGGACTTGGTTATCAGGGAACTTCTGCTAATCTGGTCCCGTTTGGGAACGTGTTTCTGTCGTCTGTGCCCCTGACAACAGATCACAGGAATTTCCACTCCATGGGAGTTTTCCTCCTCCTCTTTCCTGAGGAAAACCCGGTAGAACCGGGTCAGATGCGGGCATGGTTGCAAGGACACCTCCTCCTGGCAGCCAGCATGTTTGTTCATGCTTCTGGTCGCTGACTCTTATGCCCCCGGGGGCCTGGCCAGGGCCCCTCATGCGCAGGTGGGCGGGCAGAGCATGGTGGGGGTGTCCTGGCACCTGCTCGCCCTCCCCCGGGGGGGATGCGGGCTTGGCCGCACCCCTGCAGGAAGCAGCACCTCCCTTATGGTCACAGGTGCTGTGACCCGCCCAGGGCCAGCAGAGCCTCTGGCTGGCCGGCCACCTGCAGGGCGGCTTTGAGACCGTCCCAGTAATTCCCGTTCCGTAGAAGACGACACGTCGGAGACCGGGCGTCCTTACGAGGTCTGCAGCAGGTCAGTGAGCGGGGAGAGCGGCCGCGAGCCCTTCCCTTCCAACCCCTCCGCTCCCCTGCCGTCGGTCCGGGGCTTCCGCGCGGAGTTCAGATCCCAGGCCCCTGTGAGCGACCCTGGTGTTCACTCGGACCGTCCAAGAAACAGGAGGAGCCGTTTCGTTGACTCCCCTCGAGGTCGGCCCTGAGGCTGGCGCGGAGTCACGTGGTCGTGACAGCTCGTGCCCCGTCCGTGGCCAGGATCCCCGAGACAGAGCTGACCCCCCACACGGGTGGCCCAGCCTTGGCGCTGCTCTACGCGCTCCTGTGGAAACCGCGACACTGCTTGTGGGGTGACTCTCCCCAAATCAGAGGGTCCTGAGGGAGAATGTCAGACGACTGATTTTGTGAGGGAGGATTTGGGTTAGACTATTTTTATGACGTCCCCGTGTCCCTGCGTCTGCGCAGCGGGAATTTTCTGTCCCCCCGTGGAGCCGGCCTGGCCTCGTGACTCGCTTCAGCGAAAGAATGCAACAGGTTGAGAGGTCACACGTCTTTTGAAACTAAGCCTTTCGAGAAGGTGCCGCTTCCTTCTCTCCTCCTTTGGGTCTTGGCTGCCTCTTGAGCAGGCCCCGCTGCCTGCCTTTCTCACACAGAGCAGGAGAAACCAGAGACAGAAGACCCCGTGGGTAGCGAGCGTCCGCTAGCTCCGGGGAAATCCAGCCCCAGCCTCGCTGCCCACACAGGGAAGCCTCACCCGTGCACTCAGGCCCAGGCTGCAGGACAGCCGCGGGATCCGGAGACCCGGTGGTCCCTGGCATTCAAGCACTAACTTTGGGGGTGAGAACCTGATTAAGGATTTGGCCTAGATGGTCCCCAGTAGCAGAGACTGAGAGCAATCTTTGCTTCCACTTTCCGGGGTCGCAGGGATGTGGGGACAGGCGTGAGGCAGGGCGGGAGGCTCACCCTCACGACCTCAGCACCAACCGTAGGACACACCCGTTAGCATCACGACACTGGGCGTTCCCAGTCACCGTGGGACTTGGGGACCCAGGCGTTCGGACGGCGCCGTAGCCAGTCAGTGGCGGCCTGAGGCTCGGCGGGCCGGGAGAGTAGGAAAATGGGCAGCGGCCACCTGGTACAAGGCTTCTTTTCTGGGGATGAAAACGTGTGGTTGGTGTTAGTGGCGACGGTTGCACAAGTTTGCGAGTCTGGGAGAACCCACCGGACGGTTTCCTTAAATGGGTGACTCTCGTGGTTCGCCTATTACGTATCAATAAAACGGTTAAAACTGCATCACAGACGCGTCACAGGCCAACCGACAAAGTCCTGCCTCACATTCTGCAGTCCCCGGGTGCTGAGGTGATTTTAGCATGCATAGGGGAATGGAACGCAGGGGTTTTCCCAGTGCGTCTTTGCTCCTCACACGACTCTGCTCCAGTAAGTAGTACTCGTGGGGGGGGGGGTTGTACTCGGTGCCGCGAACACCTCCGGGGGCGGACCAGCTTCCCCGTGCCTGGCGAACTTGAGGAGATGCTGCCGGTCTCTTGAAGGAGAGAGCGCCGCAGCCGCGCGGGACGGAATCGGGCTCGCCAACTCCGCCAGTGTGGCCCGCACAGCAGTGACTCCCTCCTCCTTCGGTTTCCATTAAAAGACAGTGAGATGAAGCACTTTTTCTTAGATTTAGTAGACATTTCCATTTTCCCTTTTGCACATTTTCCCTTGTAACATTTGCCAGGTTTCCCTAGATTTTCTCTTGCATCTTTTTTACTGACAGGAAGGACTTGCTGATGGCGTCAATACTTTGACCTGCCGTATCTTTTCCACCTGTTTTTTCCCCCATTCTTTTATCTTTGAGTATGACGATAAATGTTTGTTGTTTGAGTTTTAAAATACACAAATGAAATAACCTAACCGGGTTATCTGTAGACTCTATCCTAGTTGTTACTACAACCCAGGTTCAAAAATTCCAATAAAAATAGAAAATTTTGTATTTTTCCAACTTCCTACCACATTTTGGAAAATATTAGGTATTTCAAAAAAGGATAACGCTGTATTTTACTGGAATTAAAATAAAAACAAAATCAAGGAGAAAAAATCTGGTTCTGATTTTGCTCAGTAGTCTATGCCAGATGGAAAATTTCAATCTTTAGGAGATAAACTGTCCGTTTTCTTCTGTAACTTCTGCATTTTCCATGTGTCTTAAAAACTACTTTCTCACTCTCCCTCAGCCTCCAAGGTTGTAGTAATAGAAAAATTATACTATATTTTACTTTCCTTTTTCATAATAAGGTATTTAATCCAAATTTTTGTCTGACGTGGAAAGTGTGCCTAATTTTTCATTTTTCCCGATGGGCTTCTCCTCGACCAAGTCTTCCGGCTGCACGTGACACACTCACCATTCCCGTCTCCTGTCGTCCTCTTGGCCCGAGAGGTAACCAGAGACTCCTGGCTTTTGTCCCAGCTCCTGGCCCCTCGCATCTCCGTCAGCGTACCTTCTCCTCCAACTCTCAAAGGACCTCCAAGATCGGGAGCTGTTGATGGTGACTGCCCTCCCCAGCCCCCTCTCCACCCCTCTGCCGCCCACCTTACAGAAATACACCACCCGTCACCCGGTGGCTCGGGCCCGAATCCCGGGGACCAACGCCGATTCCACTCCTCCTCTCACATCCCACACCCAATCTAGAATCGAGTTGGTTGGCCCTGCCTTCGAAATCCACCGAGCATCCAGCACCTGCTCACTGCCTCTCGCAGGTGGCTCCAGCCACCGTCCACCTCCACTGTCCCTTTTCCTCCCGGGGTGTGGGAACAGACCCCCACGTGGGCCCCCGCCTTTCCACTCACTTCCATTCCGGCCACTCCCCACAGGGCGTCATAGTGATGGATTCCCTCACGGAAGACGGGCATCTCCTCAAACCACCCCAGAGGCTTCCCAGCTCACCCAGAGTAACAGCCAGAAGAACCCGCCTTCCGACTCTGGGCAGCCTTCTCACCCTCCTCGCCCGATTCCTGCCTGTTCCTGTTCCTGTTCCTGGAGCGTGGCGAGACCGGCCCGCCTCCGGCTTACGGTATCCGCTCTATTCCCGTGCACTCAAACCTTTGCAGGAGTGAGCCTTTCCCTGTGCTCAGCCGTCTGGCGTCGTCGGTCACCTCCTCACGGAAGGCACTCGGATTCCTGCGCTCCTCCCGACTTCTTCACTTGCTGTTTTTCTTCAGAGCGCTGCCTGGTACTGCCGTGTGTGTCTCTCTGTATATTTGCTTCTTGTCTTTTTCACCTACTCAAATGAGCATTCCCTGACAGACTTAGCCGGTCCTGTTCCCGACTGGATCCTAGTACCTGGCACTTGGTAGGTGCTCAGCAAAGATTTATTGACTTGATTAGTTCGGCAGTTGTCGAATGATTATTGCACTTAAGTGGGTCCTCAGGGGTACCTATTTTAGGCTGGGACTGTCACACCGTGCTCTGCTGTTTTGTTGCTCGGGTTGTTCCATTTTGGCCACATGGGATGGTTCTGGAAGGTCGGCCCCCATTCCTCTTGGATATGCCTCCTCCGGTCGGTTTCTCCAAGAGCCATTGGGATTTTGTTACGTGTACAATCACAGAAGCCTCGGGAAGTGAAATGTGGGCCTCTGTTCGGATTGCACGGCCGTCTCGGTCTCAGCGCGGCTCTAGTCCACGGATGTTGGAGGGGACCTGGGCCGTGGTGTTGCAGACGGGAAACCCGACGCCCTTGTCACCGTTGCGTGCACGTGACCGCAGGCGCGTCCACGGCGTCCTGGCACGCAGAGTGTGGGAGCCCACCAGGTTCCAGGCGTGTGTCCTCTTTCGCTGATCTGGCCTGTGGTTCGGGGAGTCTGGAATCTCCCATTTTTTCAGCTCCAGAAACTTCTCTTTGTTCCTTCAATGTCACGTTTATACTGTGTGCTTTTGCAGAGCTTCCGTCCTCACACATCAGTCCCTGGAACCGAACCCATCTGAGTGGCCGCGCCTCTGCTCTCGTGCTCCCGTGCCTCTCCATACCATCTGTTGTGGAGTATTTCTTCTGTCTCCTCTTCCAGAACAGTTTCCAGTAGGGACCATGCGTCCTTTTTATAAGCTCTCTCTGGACTTTGCCAAAAAGTACTTGTTAAATGTGCCGGAAACTGTTTTGTGTTCTCTCTTTCTCTCACCTTGGATTCTCCTTCTGTCTGTGGTTCTCTTCTGTTTATTCTCTTACCTCGGACTCCTCAGGAGCCGCCCGTCCCAGCCGGGGTGCACGGTCAGCGTGCTTGCCGCCCCGCCCCGTTGGGAGCCCCTTCCTGTCCGTCCCAAGTGAACGGTGGCCATTGCCGGAGCATCAGGGCCCGGAAGGGGATCTGGGCCTTCTGACTCCTGCTCTGTGCCCTTTCCAGGGCTGCGCCGGCCTGGCAGTGACCAGCCCCGCTCTGCACCCTGGGGCCGACCGTGTGGGCCTCGTCTTTTGTGTTGCCTTCATAGATGGGCTCTTGCCCATGGTCGGAGGGGGCACAGCTACCGGGGCAGGAGGGCTGATCGTCCGAAGCCTGAAGGGAGAGGGTGGGCGGGAGGCTGGCCTGGCAAGGACAGATCCCTCTGGGGACACTCACAACGCCTTCAGCATTTCATTCTACAGCCCGTGTCTGTCGGTGGCCTTTTGGCCAAATAGGACCTGGTACAGAAGGCTGACACCATTTTCATGGCCAGTCCATCTCACCGGACGCCTAGCTCTCCCGAACTAGAGGCACAAACAGATCTTGGGAGGATCTAGTACTTGGGAGATACTAGGTCTGCGGGGCTTAACTTCCACGTGCACAGCGTCCCCAGATCCCTCAGAATCGCCCAAGACCGAGCAAGGATGTCTCAGTCCCCCCGCTCCATCTACCAGTGTGCGGTGGCAGTTCATGTGTTACCTGTGATCCCCCTCGTGTCCCCTCAGCCCACTTCCTAGCCCGTGTGGCCTCCTGTCATGTAGCGAAGAGTCATCGGCAGTCCTGCAGGTTCACTTTATCTGCAGTATCTCCTTTACTCCTTGCTGCGAGACATGTGGCAGGTGATGTGTTGTCTCTGTATTACAAACGAGGAAGCTGAGCCTTGACTCCTACCAGCGTACAGGGCGATACGGACATACGTGGCCAAACCGTGTCTCCAGGCAGGATTCTCAACGTGACTCTGGGACGGGAACTTGCCCCAGGTCATACGGCTAAGAATAACAGAGCCAGAATCTGAACCTCAAGTGTCTGCTTTCAAAGCTTGCATCGCTTGGTCCCACCTTGACACTCGAGGCACGGACCTCCTGGATTCGGAATCCGTCGTACGTGGCAAAGCGAAGTAATGGCGTGAAGGAGAGCAAATGGAGTCAGGTCAGGTCTGGGGGAGCTCAGCGTTCTGGAAAACCTCAGGGGATGTGGGAGGAACGGTTAAGAGAAGGTGGACCTCGTCCTCGTCCTCGGCAGCATCTGAGTGGTGAGAGCGAGAACCTGGGGCAAACCCGCAGGAGTCCACTTGCATTTGCCTTAGCCTGTCAGCGTCACGTGGTCAGAGAGCCCAGGTCTGCATCCCCGGAGGAAGCTCATTTCTGACGCACCTGTCTGCTGGTCTCTCTCGTCTCCACACTCCCTCCAGCCTGCTTCTCAGGCTGTGCTGTCCACGAGCCCAGAGGACTCTGGATGTACCCTGTGTCTGCCCTGTGGCCCAGCTTGCCATCCTAGGAGAGGCTGAAGGGGGCACTGCTCAGGGCCCCTCCCCTCGTCCTCCCAATCTACCTGTTGTGAGCTCATAGTGACCTTGAGAAAGCTGACGGAGACATTGAGAAAAAGAGAAAACAACACTTTGTAGAACAGCGAAAACAGAAATTGCCTTAATTGTAACAATATTGTAAAACATGATCACTCTAGGAACGGATGGATCACGTTCTGTTCGATAAGCAACAGTCAAGATAAATGATTTAAATAATGTGCAAGTGACAAAAAAGTTTCCAAAAGTTCTAAGTGGAAAAATATGTGTTTGAGACCTTTCCAATGTGTCTACAAACCATTGTTGGACTTGGCTCTGGGGAGTCCACCAAGGAGAGGACATTTATACCACAGCAAAGAATAAAATGTGCCTTTTCCGTGGGATGACATCAAGAGCATTAAATAGATTATTATAATCCAGCCCCATTCTATTCTAACAGATCACAGGTAACTTATCTAACTTTTGGAGTATTGTTAGAAATTCATCACCCAAAACGCACTGTAGACCTTCCTTAAACTTCCTCGTTCAAAGCCTTAAGGCATTCTGTTCTCGTTTCTTACGAAGGTCCTACAAATTCTCATATATGTTGGCAACTCAATTTATTTTCCTTTAAATTTTGTTTAATATTTATTTTTTAGAGATAGAGAGGGTGAGTGAGCAGCAGAGGGAAAGAGAGAGGGAGACTCCCAACCAGGCTTCTAGGTGTCAACTCAGACCCCATGTGGGGCTCAAACCCATGAACCACGAGATGATGAGCTGAGCTGAAATCAAGAGTCAGATGCTCAACCGACTGAACGACCCAGGTGCCCCAGGAATTCCATCTAGAAATAATTATTTTGAAGGAAAGAGGAATTACATAAGGGATCACAGACTTAATAGAAGTGACTGTAGGGTGTCAGGGATGACAGGGTTCTGAAGAGAGAGAGGAGAAGCCAGTAACGTTATTTTTGCTTATATTCCAAAAAATTTTAAAGTCAATTCCGGAGTAGAAATCAGTAACAACCAAGCAAGTAAATCCTACAAGCTCCTTATTGGTTGAGCATCACGGTTTCTGAATTGGAAGACTTGGTATCATCGTAGTGTCTATTCTCCCCAAACTGATCTACAGAAACAATGCAGCCCTAATCAAAATTTTGCAGGAGTTTTAACAACTTATCATACTTATCATCGTTATCATTGGCACAGACTACAGATCCAAAATAGCCTAATTCTACAGTGAACAGATCTTTGACAAAGTCATCAGAGCACGCCAGTGAGGAACAAAAACTATTTTCTGTGAACGATGTGGGGCAAGCGGACAGCCATGCACAGAAACAATGGGCCTCGATCCTTGGCTCTCTGGAGGCAGGAATTCCCAAAAATATCCTAGGCCTAAACCCCAGGGCTAAACCGTAACACCACTTAAAGAAAGCATAAGAGAGGTTCTCAGTAATTCCTGAGCATGGCAAAAATTTTATAAAAGGACACAAAATGTTTGAACTGTAAAAGAAAAAATAATGATTAAAGTGAACTTGATAAAAAACTTAAATTTTTGTTCTTCGCAAGACACTTATGAAAATAGATAAATCTTGACCTATGCTAAAACAGTTGTAAAAGATAAATCTGACAAAGGATTTTAAAAAATACTTAAAGAATTCATATCTCAGAAGAAAACAAATTACCCAATATGAAAGCAGATCAAAACCTTGAACACTTCCCCAGGCAGGTACACATGGCAGATGCACGTGTAGAAAGATCCTTTGGTGTCTTGGTTATTACGAGGCTGTAATGAAGACCCTGAGTTACCACCACACACCCTCTAGAACATGTCCGTTTCAAAGGACTCCTCCAACAATGGTTCCTGAAGGTGACAAGTTCCAAGAATTCTTAAGAACTGCTCGTGAGGGTGTAAAATGGTACAGTCACTTTGGAGGACAGGTCTTCACCCACGAGAAAGGGACACACATGTCCACCTAGAGGCCGGCATACAAATAGGAATGGAAACTTCATTTGTAATAAGCACAACCCAGAAGGAAGCAAAGTGACCATCAGATAAGTGAGCGGATGAAGTTATTATGGTACGTCCACACGGCGGAATAATGCTCAGCAGTCAAGAGGAGTGAACTCTTGGTCGACACAGCCACGGAGATGAACCTCGAAATAATTATGCCAGTGAAAAGAAATCAGAGAGAAGATGTTGTGCCTGTATGATTCCACTTACATAAAATCATAGAAAGTGCACACTAATCCACAGCGATGTGAAGTAGACCACTGTGGCTACCTTTCAGTGGTGACAGGCTGAGGCAGGAGATTCTAAGGGCTAAGTGGAAATTTTAGGTGGCTTACATGTTCATTAGTTCAAAGAAGTGGATGGTTTCACAGTTGTACACAATTAAACCTATCAAGTTACACACTTTAAACATACAAAGTTTATTAAGCACGATTATTCCTAAATCTTTAAAATTAAAAAAAAAAATCATTATTTTGGCAAAGGTGTATTTTCTCTGCCTTTATAAAATGAATTTGTATTTGCATGATTATGTTTTCTGCCTTCTTTCCTCAATACTACAAGACCACACCCCTCTCCTCCGCTCCTAATTTTGGTCAACAGTCACAGCGGGAGAGTCGTACTGTGGTCGTCTCTGTCAGCCAGCGTGCTGGACTTCTAGCTCTCTTGGCCGTGAGCTTGCTGTCATCGAGGAAATAGACAAGGGTGACACGTTCTTTGAGGAAGATTTAAAAGCATGCTACCTGTCTATGCCTTCGTCAGTGACCCTTTACTTGAATTACGGTCATTTACTACTGTGCTTCATACGCACGAACGCTTGTCCTCAGCAGGCCGGACATCTCTGTGCTTCCTCGAGGTCTCAGAGCCGGCAGCCGGGCTGGGGTCTCACACGTGGCGCGACGCCCTCATTCCTGAAGGGGGCAACGGTGAACACATGACCTTCCCATCTTTTCTTTCCTTTATGCTTTTCTCCTCTGCCCCCTCCCCCCCTGCCCCCCTTTCAGCAGTCATCACGTGTGCTCTGGTTTGGACCCCTTGCTAGCTATCAACGCACACGACCTGGTCCGGCGCCCACGGAGCTGACGATCCACTGAGGCCGGGAAGCAGACCTGCAATTTGATGCATGTTGACAAATGCATACATCCATATGGGCACAAAGCAGTCAAGAAAAGAGAACTTTCCAGAAAGTTCTGGACGCTGCCTCCACCCAAGTGAGGCCTGCTCTGATTTCCACAACCACAGGTTAGTGTTGCCTGCTCTCAAACATGCAAGCTTCTGTGGTCTTCTGGTGTCGTTGTGGTGTGTCCTTGACCCCAGGCCACCAGGTGCTGTCGCCGCCCCTTTCTGCTTCCTTCCTCACCCTGAACGACCCCAGCTGGATGGCGGACATGTGGCTCAGGGTCCCGTCCTGCCACCTGCCTCGGTCTCAGCCCTGGCGAGAATGCCCATTGCAGCCGGACACCGCCTTCTGGGAGCTTGGGGTTAGAGCCCACGTGCAGAGGGACCTCCAGGGAGACAGAGGCAGAGGCCGTCCGCAGGGGCCTGGCAGGAGTGCGTTTGCAACCAGAGGACCATCCGAGTGGCATCCGCGGCCTGGCAGCCAGCCCATCTGCGTTCGCCGGTGGGGCCTCCAGCGGAGAGCCTAATGGGGTCGGGTCAGGACTGTCCTGTTCCAGGCTGTGGGCAAACGTGCCGCCTCCAGCCGGGTGAATGGTTGGGGGGCATCGCCAGGGCCCTGAGGGCAGGGAAACTTCTCGGCAGGAATATGTCAGCGAAAGGGGGAGAACGGGCTCCATGTGTGTGTCCCCAGGGGATCTTTAAGTGCAGAGGTAACGGAACAGGAGTATCTGTGGACAGAGACGGGGGACAGGCCGTGTGAGGAGTTCACGGCAGAGGGAAGGAGAGCTGCAAACCTAAGAGAAAACTCCAGAAGGCCCAGAGAGGGGAGGATGGGGACGTCGGTGTTCATGACTCGGGGGTGACGCTTCCGCACCGATCCCATGGAGCTCCTCCCCGCTCACGGAGGAGCTTTGTCTGGAATGCACGGAAATACTGCGTGCTCACCTCAATGTTAACATAATGCGTATCGATTTTGTAGGGATTCTCCCTCGTCCTTGAACCCCTGAGATCCTGCCCTCACGCCAGACCCTGGGAAGGATTCCTGTACGTTCACAGTCTCACCGAAGCTTGGCTGTTGCACCAGCTCTAAGACAGATTATTGTGGACAGATTGCATGTTACCCTTGTTTTTGGGCATGACCCCCACAGTGCCTCTGTCAACGCTGATGCACCTTGAAAACATCACAGAACGGTCACTGGTTGATCAAAGAGCAGGACTTCTCAGGAGGTGTTAAGATTTAACCTCTTTTAACAAACGGAAGATGTCGCACCATCACTGTTATTTGAATTTCATAAATTAGTTAAATATCGTGACTCTTGTCTATTTTCAAACGATGTCCTCACGGTTTGGGGCCTCATTTTAAGCAGACGCCCCAACTAATCCAAGAGCTGCTGTCTGGAGACTCAGATTTCTAAGTAAGCCATCCACTCACGGTATGCTTTTTATAGCTTATTTTTCAGGATTGCAGACTAGGTTAAATTTTTTTTCATGCTACTCTACCTCTGTGTATTTGTGGTCTTACCAAGTTTTTCCTCTTGTGGTTGACTTTTAGTTTCACAGCATGTGGTTAGAAAATATGCACGGCGTGGTCTCAGCCTTCTTGTACGTGTCGAGGGCTGATGTGTGACCCAGTACGTGATCTGTGCTGGAGAACGTTCCGTGTGCACTCGAGAAGAATTCGGATGCCGGTGCTTGAGAATGAAACGTTCTGAATATATCTGTTAAGTCCATTTGGCCCAATGTGTCATTCAAAGCCATCGTTTCCTTGTTTATTTTCTATTTAGATGATCTGTCCATCGATTTAACTGGGTAGTTTAAGTCTTTGTATTTATTCTTTGCTATTTACATACATATACCATTTTGTTAGCAAGTTATACTCTGAATATGTACAGCTTTGATCTTCTCCTTAAAATATGTGTTTGTCATTCACAATAATCACGGTTGGGGAAATTAACCCCAGTGAAGTCAAAATACCCCGAGTCCCCTCAACACTCCCCACAGGTCAGGACATCAGTACTCAGGGACCGATGGGCTGAATTCATGGCCTAATTATGCCCCAACTGCCTTTCGTTGAAGTGCGAACATTGGCCCTTAGCTGGTAAGCATTTTGAGCTATCACATGTTTGGCCTTCTTTTTTTTTTGACAGTTATCTGTGTCATTACCTTGATTTTTCAGTGCCGTTCACCCTTATTTCATAAAAATAACTGTACAGTGGGGGAAGGGTGAGTGCTAACATCAGCCCTAAACAGCACAGTACTTATAAAGTCAGCCTAATTGAGATAATCATTCTATGAGCTGAAGCAGTGACTTGTTGGCCTCAATTAGATGCTTAATGAATTAAGCTGGCTGACTATATTAATTATGAAGAAAAGGGAACAAAGTTAAAATCTAGAAGTAAGTGACATGATGGAAGTATGTGTTGAAGATTATTTCTAAAAGGCAAGTTCTTCTGGAGGCTTTTGTAATGTTTTAGTTACATGGGAATGACCTACGCAGAATTCTTTGACTCTCAAAGTCACTTTTTAGGTCACTTTTAGGGATATGGTAAATAATAAATATGAGAGTAGCTCTATGTCTTACTCTTTAGAAGGGAGTGTAAGGAGTCCCAGCCTAACCTGTACACTTGGTGTAGACCATCGCTTTAAATGTTTTAACGTTTTGGGTTTTTTGGGTTTTTTTCGTTTTCTTGGTTTTTGGTTTTTTGTTTTTTAGAGACAGTGCCCATGCCCAAGCAGGGGAGGGAGAGAGAATCCCAAGCAGGCTCCACGCTGTCAGCACAGAGCCCGACTCAGGGCTTCAGGTCACAACTGTGAGATCATGATCTGAGCTGAAATCAAGAGTCGGACGCCTAACCACCTGAGCCACCCAGGCGCCCCTGCAGATAAATCGAGAGGGTGAGTAGAATAAAGCGGCCTCCTTAATGTGGTGGGCCCCATCCAATCAGTTGAAGGCACACTAGACCAAAAGGCTGACTCTCCCCCAAAGAGGTGGGAATTTCCCCCTGCCGGCCTGCCTTCTCCTGGGACATCAGTTTCTTCCTGCCTTCACGCTGGTCCTGAAACACCGGCTCTTGTCCAGGCTCAAGCCCGTGGCCTTCCCCCTGGAACCACGCCGTGCGGTCTCCTGGGTCCGCAGCTCGACTGCGGCTCCTGGGACGGTTAGCATCCGTAATGCAGGCGCCGATTCCTTAGATAGACCTCGATCTTTCCGGAGAGCCCAGCACGCCGTCGCCGACCAATGGAAACTCACGTGCGCGGACGCGGTCTCCAAATCCGCACCTCGGGAATGACGACAGTCACTGTGTCCCTTCCCTGACGCCCGCGGCCCGCCCCCCGCTGCTGCGCCCGCGCGCTGACCCCGCGGCCCGCGGGGCGGAGTCGGAGCCCGGAAGCGGAGCTGACTTCGGTCGCTCTCGTCTCTCGTCTCCGAATCAGGAAGACTTGGGGGCGGCGTTGGGACCCGGCGGCACCTGACGCGATGCCCGGGCGCAGCGTCGGAATGGAGCGGACGCTGGGCCCCCCGCTGGTGCCGGAGACCCGCTCGGGGGCGCGGGGAGCACCCCCAAACACAGATGTAAGAAACGGGCCGCGCCGCTGTCGGCCTCCTGCACGGATGGGTGCGGGGTTCTTGTGCAGCCCACACTCGGTGTTTTCTTTCAGGGATTTACCGGCCCCTGCCCTCACGGCTGTGCTGACGCTCTCCGCAGGGCTGAGCCCACAATCCGAGAACGACCTTCCTGGTCCTGAGGTGAGTGGCCCCGAAACCACACTGAGGAGCTGCTAATTCGTGCAGATCGGGACCAAGTCAACTATTTCATCTAGAAGTTGATGGGGACCAGCAGTGGTCGCTTCAAGGTCACCGAGCACCTCTTCAATTAAAAACCGATACGCGTGTATTTAATAGGTTTTATTTTCATTTTTTATGAATTACAAATCTTAGAAAATTAGGAACCAGAGTTAGCTTGGAAGGAATCCCGAGTGTCCCATTTGGAAATCTCTCTGGATAAAATGGGGTTTACTCGGTAAGTGTCTCTGCTTGTCCAAATCCGGCCGACTTAATTTATTATCTCAATTACAGATAAAATGGAGCTCAGAACCAGCCTGTTTGTTTCTTTCCCCTGCCCCTCTAAGAGCAGGACTCGGCAGGCAGAGAGGAGACGCAGCGGGGGCCCGGGCCTCGGTGCTTGGCCCTCTGCGTGAGGGTGGCGGGTGGCAGGCAGGGTGGCCAGCGTCACAGGCTTGCAGCAAGGGTGGCGAGGTCACGCTTCGCGGTTCAGCCAGGCTGTTAGCGTGAGAAGCCTGTGCGCGAAGGAAGAGCCCACGCGGGGAAGGGAGGGCCCTAGGCCTCACGGCAGAGCGTGCCGTAGCAGGAGGGAGCAACGCACTTACAGAACCAAGGCCCGTTTTTGGGGGCCAGAGGCGGACTCGTCCCAGGCTCAAGTATGACCAGAGAGGCTGTCCTGACAGTTACCGTCATGACGCGTTTACCTTGTACTATGCACGATGTTGAGCGCTTCAACCCATCACCCTCTCCAGTCCGTGCAAAGGCCCAGGGGAGCAGAAGGTCCGTCGTAGGGACGAGTGAACTGAGCGTACCTCCCTGAGTGAAGTCACACTAGAGCCTGTGGCCCTGTGTGCTCACGTGCGTGTGCGAGGGGTGTGTATAGGGCAGAATGGCAGAGGAACCGGGTGGGGTGACAGCACGTGGAGGGAGGGGGGACCCGGTGGGGACCTCTGACATCAGGTCAGATGCAGGGCAGGAGCGCGGCAGGCAGTGGCTGGGGCAGCGAGGGGACAGGACCCATCTGTGCTTTGCCTCTGGACTTAGATCAAGACCGGTTTGGGAACCGGGAGGCGAGCGGCGGGCCTGGCTAGCCGACGGCTGTGCGGGCCTACAGGCAGTGCCTTGTTCTAAATTAACGTCAACAGAAGCTTCCAGAAAAACCGCCAACCTTGATTCTTTCGTCCCCCAAATTCCCCGGCCAGAAGGGTTATCTGCAATCTGGAGGATGAAAGGGAACAGAGGGAGCAAGACCCGCCCCAGGGCTCCAGGGGTAGAGATGGCTGCGGCCTCTGGCGGGGCCTCTAGAGCAGCGCCTGCGGATGCGCGAGACTCAGGAGCTGTCCCCTCCCCGGGAGCGGCGTTCCCACTCCGGAGCGACCAGGCCATGAGCTCTGGTGCTCATGGTTTTATAGAAACCCTTTCCAGGAGTGATTCGCTTGTTTTTTTATCCAACTAGGAACGTGAAAATTCAGCGGTAGAGAACCATCGGACTGCTCACCAACAGCTGTCAGGTGTAAGCGAAAAAGTTAGTACTACATCATAAAAAGTCTCTTGAGCTTTGTAGGACTGTAATGAAGTCCAAAGCTCTACCACACACTGAAACTCAGGTTATTAGTAACTGAAGCTGACGATGCGTCAGGGATGCTGATTAATTAAGCTGATTTTGCAGGCCAGCCATGGACTAGGAGTGATTTTCCTTGACAACTTGCATAATGACAGCCAAAAGAAACCTAGTTTTTCCGTCTGCCCCGTGTCAGAAGAACCTCGCATGGAGCCCGTTTTAATTACGGTCATCCGCACCGTCCCCCTCCTGTTTAATTCTTCAAATTTACTCAGGCCGAAATGGGATTTGCAAATGTTCAGGATCTATGAATTCTGTATTCATGTTCCTCCACCTCTTGTTTGTACTTCAGATCACTCAAAAAATGAATTTAATTAAAAAAGTTTGACGGTCGTCACTAAACAATTCAAGTGTCAGTTATGTGGAAATGGAATCCTCTTTGATGAGTAAACAAGACCAATGTTTAAGCATTTTATGACCTTGCAAATCCCAGGACTTGAGTGTTGCAGTGATTCATTGTCAAGTGGCAAAAAATTCATTATCTTCAATTACATGAGATAATGCATGTTAAACTGAGCAGAAGATCTCGAGATGGGTAATGAAATCATCTCTTTTCTTATCAAATACTTTGAGAGAATTATCTAACATCTTGCCAGTGATAGTTTTTGCTTACTTATAAATGCACAGTTCAATGGAAAAGTTGGGGATTTGAAATCATTGACTAATTCATGATTACCAAATGCAACTTAGGGAGTACCCAGAACCTGAAAGACAGATACTCTGTCCTGTAGATCACGGACTGTATTTTCTAGTGGTTCAGGTTTCATTATTATTTTCTCGAACAATCTCCTTTCCCTTCTTGATTCCAGTTCCTTCGCCAAATCTTATGAAAATTAACCAAAGCCCTATTAGCTCAGATCATAGGTCAATAAATCCAAGGCAGGAGGGACAAAGTGTTTTATTGGTTTAGCAGGCTTTTCCGGGAACAAATATGGTTCCCAAACTAGAGGCTGTGCCAGTAACCCCGATGGTGGTGGTGGCAGTGGCGGTGTTGGTGTGTGTCTGTGTGATGAACTCGGCATGCTTCCTTGGGGAATGTGCAGCGAGCCAGGCACTCATGTATCCATTATGACGAGCATGTCCTGTCCTCAAGGGATTCAGTGCCCGGTGGAAGAGACGGATGGTCAACCTAGAATCTAGCACGTGGTCCACAGTGTCTTATCAGTGTTTCCTAAAGCCTATTTATTTTACCCATTTTTAGTTCTTATTTATCTCACTTCGTGTCAATACTTATGTACTTCATGGGTGAAGTGTTATTGTATTTAATTAAAAATGGTACAGTAAACGTCACTGTAGATTTCATACAATATTTTGTATGCATACCATATAACCTTTCTAAAATGAGAAGTTTTAAGTTCCAGAATACATATGGCCCTCAGCTTTTCAGAAAACAAGTATAGTTGTGAACCACGTGGTGATTCACACAGTGTTACAGAAGAGGGAAGGGGTATGGGGGGAGGAGCAAAGGGCACTTGGGACAGCTGACTCGGACCACTAGCAGTTGGAGCAGGTGGTTAACAGGAAGAGAAGACACTCCATACAGACACCCCCTTCAGGGTCGAACTGTGGCGAGGTGAGAGAGAGAGAGACGCCGGTTGACATTCTCATTGTCCACTGCTGTGTAACACACCATCCCAACCTTTAGTGGCATCAAACAACAGCGACCCCGACTTTGCTGGCCACTGTGCACGTTGGTCAAGGCGGACTGGGGCTCACCCACGTCTCCTCAGGTGGCTTCGGCCGGCGCGGTTTGCCCACAAGAGGACTCACTGGCAGGGACGGGGGAGGTGAAGGCCTCCGAAGGGGAGTCGGGCGGAGACCTTGGTTTTTCTCCCACTAATCCATCCAGGGGGCTCGTTGGGCTTCTCCGGAGCAAGGCAGGCGGGCTTGAGAGCAAGCGCTTTCCAGAGCAGGAAGGGAGCCTGTTGTCTGAAGGCTCCGAGGCTGGCCCAGCGTCACCTCTCCTTTGTTCCGTGGTTAGGGGCAGGGGCCGAGCCCACACCTCTCAGTGGCAGGAATACCGACAGATTCATGGCTGTCTTTCATTTAGCTCCATCAGCCTACCAGAAGGGGAAACGGGATTAGTGAGGGGGGGTGGTTTGGGGACAGAACTCCATCCCTCACAGCTTCAGTTACCACCGAGCAAGTGCATTCCTAACAGGAAAAACCCAAAATAAAGTCCGTTGAAATTCATCACTTCCACTCTTGCGATTAATCCCCTTCCTTCCATTTCCATCCCTGTCCTCCACACGGAAAAGGGGTGGAGATGAGAAAAGAGGGGAAAATTGTTTAATCAAGTTTGGGAAACACTACAGTCTGAGTCCCTTACGCTCCTACAATGGAACCATTTAAGCTCAGAAGGCCTCTGTAAGTGGGGGTACCCGTGACATGGCAGGCTCCAGGCAGCTCAGACCAGCTTGTGAGAGCCGGTCGCCCATGTCCCCAGTTCTGAATTCGGGGAGGTCCTACTGGGAGCTTCACCTGGATCTGGCGGGGGTATTTAGAGCACAGAGGTCAGCGCACTCCATGATGTGGGCTTCCCGCCCCATCCCTGTCCCTGCAGCAGGGAGGCGACCGGCCTGACCCCGGCCTGGGAGCTGAGGGAACGAGACTCCAGATCCCGCCTTCGGAACCCTCGCAGTCCGGCTTCCTGCGTGACGACTGCTTACTGAGGAAAGAAGGGGGCTGTAAGGATGGCGGAAGAGTCTCACTGTCGGCGGGACAGCCCGGACATGGATCAAGTAGGAGAAACAGAACAAGTCAGGGGCCTGGGGAGGTCATCACAGGGGCTGAAAACTAAAGCCATCGGGGGTGCGGGGAGCAGGGGCCGGCGGGGGAGGGGTGCTCTCTTCCCTTAGAGGGAAATCTCTTGCAAGCATTCACCTCCCAGGGGTGTATAGACATTACTTCCTCCAATCACGATTGTTTTGGGGGGCAAGAAAGTGAACAATTTGTTGCTTTTGATTTAATCAGGATTGTTGAGAATACTGTTACTAATTTAATGGGTGGTAATATTCTTTTTATCAGGGCTGTAGTGTCTCAATGTTGAGCATATCAGCTTTTTCTAACAGTTATTCCACAGAATACTGTTAATCGAAATGTCCCAAAACATTCCATTAACAAATGGGTCACAAACTTATAAGTTATCATATCCCAGTAGACTGAACTACATTTTTTAAGCTATAAAGTCTTTTTAAAAAATGTTATGATAATTTCTGTTTCCAAAGATGGACTATTTCACTTTTCCTGGCAATCACTGATAACCTATGCTTCTCTTTAATTACACAATTTTAAAACTCTAGCTCCTAGTTGTACTTATACTTGAGGGGTAGTGGACATGTGTAAAGATCCCAGGAGGAAGTCAGATTGCCAGTCTGTGCTACAGAGTGGCCTCCCAAGTAGCAGCTCAGCATCAAGTCTGAGATCAGTCCTTGTATTGAAGGCTTTCCAAATGGCTGTTACGGTAGCCATTGCCAGGACCAGTGTGTGAGCCAAGAGCAGAGTCTTTGCTTTGAGGCTGGAGGGAGGTGCTGGTATTCTCGCCACTGGACTAGACAGCTGTGCTCCGTAAGAATGAAGAGACAGCAAATGGATTTAACCAAAGACAAACTCCAGGGAATCCAAGTGCAGGAAATAGAATTAAAAATTCTACCAGGATACTTCCTGATAAAAGTAGCATAGGACTTGATAAAAAGGAAAATACTAGAGAAGTATTGGATATTTCACACACACACACACACACACACACACACGCGCGCGCGCGCGCCACCCCAGACTCACACTTAAAAAATAACTGACACAAAGGATGAAAGAATATACTTGGTTAGAGATTGAAGAATATTGCCAAGGAATTCTCCCCAAAAGCAGTAGAAGTAGAGAAATGACTTTTACAACTATGAGGGGGACGTTAAGAGTCAACTTTGAGATTGCTGCGTGGGGCGGCTCTGTCAAGTCTCTCACCAAAAAGCAGTGATGAAAAAGAATAGGCACGAACTACCACGTGAGAACTCTCCCTGTTGGTCAAACCATACGACAAATGAAGAAGACTTGATTCAAGAAAAACTAAGTCTTGGTGACAATAGTGGGCATCATACCTTCCTCCCTCTGTCCATACCCCCGCTTCACAGCGTGGTCACTGTACCAGCAGGAGGAGGCCATGAGCGCTGACGGGACAAGGCTAACTTTACTTGGAGAAAACCCGTGTCCAGGGGCATTGCTACAAACAATACCGACGTTAGGCGGCAGTCAGGGCCGTCGAACCCTGCAGCCAGCCTGAGGAGGCTGCGATGATCCGGGCGCAAGCGGACCCCAGACCTGTCCAGAGCTCAGAGGAAGCATGGCTCTGGTACGCTCCCCACTGTCGCGGGTGGTCTAGATAGCAGAGACCATGCCCAAGGCTGCACGTATCCCTGGTTCCATTGATGCCTCAAGCACAGGAAGATAAAAGCCAAAGCAGACCTGGAAACTGAATTTTGAAAGTATTCTTCAACCCAAATACAAACCCACCAGTGAAGGGTGGGAGATTTCCGGGCTGAAGCTGCTTAAGCACAAACTCTGACTGTTCACTATTGACCGCTAAGGCAGGTTGACCCAGGGGTGACCACTTGGATATCATGTTTAATGGTAAAAAAGAAACGGGAATTTAAAAAAAAAAACCAAAAAACTGAAGAGGGACTTCCATGACCACACACCGTGGGAACACAGAATCTAGAAACAGTCCGACAAGTCACCCAGCAAAACACCAGCAGTAACAACTAGCCATCCAGTGGGCGGGAAGCATCCAGAATTGTTACAGGATTATTCAAGATCCAGTTTTAAGCACTGTTCTTTATTTTTGAGTGAGTAAGCAAGGGAGGGGCAGAGACAGAGGGGGACAGAGGATCTGAAGCAGGCTCTGTGCTGACAGCACAGATCCTGATATGAGGCTCAAACTCATGAACTGTGAGACCGTGACCTGAGCCGAAGTGGGACACTTAGCTGACTGAGCCACCCAGGTGCCCAAAGATCCAGCTTTAAATAGAAGATTATGAGACACACAAAGAAACAAGAATGCCCCAGGAAAAAAGCAGAAAATAAAAACAGTCTCTGAATTCCCCCAATGTTAAACTTAACAGGCAAAGATTTCCAAGCAGATAAAATAAATATACTCAAAGAACTAAAAGAACTATATTAAGCATTAAGCAAAGTATTATTACAATGAGCCCTCAAATAGGGAATATCAATAAAGGCAGATATTATTTTAAAGAGATCCAAATGGAAATTTTGGAGTTTAAAAGAGAAATAAGCAACATGCAAAAATTCGCTACAGGGGCTTTACAGTAGATCCGAGCTGACCGAAGAATGGACCTGTGAATTTGAAGAAATATCAGTAAAGATCATAAGGATTGAGAAAATTTAACAGAAACATAGGTCACCGTTTAGCACGCCAGTACACACATGGAAACGATCTTAGAAGAGAGAAAATTTTGTTTCACTAAAAATTCAGTGAAGAGGTAGCTGAAACCTTCTGAAATCTGATGAAAATCATCGATTCACACATGCATACATCACAGTGAAATCCAAATAGGATCAACACAAAGACACACAGGAACCCCACCAACGTTTTCAGCCCACATGGCACAAAGGACGGTCACACAACACTCTCGGCAACACGAGTTGCTGCACGCACACTTGTGATACAGATTTTCCAGAGAGACCACATCCTAGCCCACCGAATACACGCCAACATGTTTAAAAGGGTTACAAACACACCAAGTATGTTCTGCGACTACGGCGGATTGATGCGTTAGAAACTCCCTATAGTTAACACGGAAGTTCTTTTCAAACAGATCTTTATTTAGATTCTGAGTGACGTGAACTGGAGAAACAGGAGTTGAAATAGATTAGCCCTCTTGTCGATCTCTTAGAATGGGGACTCCGGAAGCGGGAAGTCAAGCACTGTCATGGCCGCCCCATGAGGTCACCGGGAACCCGCCTCTTTGTCACTGTTTTTTAGTAAAAGAAATTTGGCGTTTAATGTGATTTCATGAACACAATGCGATTGCTTTATAATCCCGTTCGCAATCCTTAAAGGAAGGAGGGGAAGATCAGGAAGAATGTACAAGCCATCCGAGTGAGCTGCTCTTTCAGTAGCTTTCCCAGGAGCCCTGTTCCGTGCCCACCGTTGGCTTCCATTGGCCAAATGTTGCACGGCTATTTTAGCAGCCGGGGAGGCTGGAGCTATAGTTTCCAGATAAGCACATTGCCACCCGGAGTGGCATTCTGCATTCTGTGACTTCAACAGGGCGGGAATCACTGTGAGGTGGGCAGAGAGCATGTCACCTACAACGTGTTTTTAGTTCCGGCTGAATTGTATCACAAGCCAGGACCCGTCAGCTCAAGTGAGTCATACTGCAAATACAGAAAGCCAAAGGGGTTCCTTTTAGGACAAAAGTAATCCATTGGCATTGCATTAACGGGACATGGAAATTACTGATCTTTTCTGTTTATGTGAAATAGCTGGCTCATTTCCAGGTGTAGAAGGTGGGTCTTGGAATGTTTCAAATTGGCCAATTTTAAATTAATTCTGCTTTAGTAGCATTTCATAAAAATGAATATAAATCAGAACAAGCCCTGTAAGGTTTAGCAGGTTTCAAATTTTCTTGACAAAAACAGCAACGTACCAGTAATCACAGAGAAATCAAGAAAAATTAGAGAAGCGTATCACAAGGGAAGAGATAATGGAAACCATTAGAGACTCAAAGAGCGGAAAGGTGCCAAGAGGAGATGAATGGCTCCACAAATTTTATCACAGTTTTTCAAGAAATTACAATCCTCCGCCAGGTAGTGAAGCCACTTAGTGTAATTGTTGATCCGGACCAATTATGCCTCACGAGAAGTGAGGTGCTCACTTCCCTCTTCCTGAACCCAAGCAAAGCTGGGGCGATATAGGCGCATCGTTCTAGTACCGACAGGATGGTGACGGCCAAGCACTCTGCCGAGTGGAGCCACGAGTCCGACTGAGAGGACACGCAGTGAAACCCAACTACCGACACTGCAGCTTTGGCAGACGCCGCCGCCACTGCGACTGCGACATGGTCTGTGCTCCCCTTCAGTGAAAGCAGTTGACACAGTGATAAATTATTTTCTCCAGGTTCTCGTGGGTAGGTTTAGGGGGAGAAAATGCGCAGTGGGGCTAACATTATCGAGACAGAATTGGACAATCCGTAGGGTATCATCAGACTCCCGTGGTTGGGGAAGGATTGTGGACCGGGGGACTTCTCAGGCATGCTTGCTTCTTTGTGGGTTTATAGGAAGATTGCCCAAGGACACCGTGCGCAGTGGATCCCAGCTGGGCGTGCAGACTACCCTTGGCAAGCCCCCGGGGGGCCCAGGAAGGCCGAGGCACCGGACCGCACAGCAGTAGGACGAGGGTGCACCAGGGCCTCCCCGTCGAGCGTAGCCGATCTATCCTGCTCCCATCCCTCCGACAAGTGGCCACCTTGCAGGATGAGGAGCAGCGACAGGTAGGATGTCGGACTTCCCAGTGGCTGTATTTCATCACCAGTGGGAACCTGTATCCTTCTCTTGCCGAGGCCACTGGAGGCCCCGAGATGCTATCTGTCAGCTGGTCCCCGGGGGAGCCCGCAAGCACGGCACCTCTGCTCGCCCCCAGCGACCAGGAGAGGGGGTTTGCTGGTTACGGCAGCGCAGCCTCCCGGCCTGTCCTGTCTCCAAGTCACTAAATGGCTTCAAGTCGTGTTTACAGTCCGTAATCTCTTTGTTTATTCTTTGTTGTCTGCTCTTGAAACCTAACGTTCCCTATGTGGGCAGGACACTTGTTCGTTCTTGTTCACTAATAGATTCCTCAGAAGCTCACCTAGTACCTGGAAAATGGTAAATATAGAGTAAGTACTTGTTCAATTAATAAACACAGGCTTTAGGGCATCCGAGCGGCTCATTTGGCTAAGCATCGTGCCCTTGGTCTCTGCTCAGGTCTTGATCTCACAGTCTGTGGGTTCAACCCCCCGTCAGGCTCTGTGCTGACCGTGCACACCCTACTTGGGATTCTCTCTCCTGTCTCTTCTTCGCTTGTGCTCTCTCTCAAAAATAATTTAAAAAAATAAACAGTCTTTCAATAAGAAGGATCTTTTTAGCCAAAGAACATTTCTTAAGTGCCTTTCCTAGGCAGGTACCCACATGTACATTTCTGACACCTGCCAGCCGTGCTTCCCTGGGGAAACCCCTTCAGCTTTTGCATGTAATGCTTAAATTCATGTATAAAAATGGAGAGAAGCATGTCACTGTCTCCTAAGATTGTCCTGAGTATTATATGGCTAATACAAGTAAAACCATGAACCATATACTGGAAGTAATACTGAAAAGACACCCAGACCAGCGTGCCTGCGCGACAAACTACCTTCTGTCTTTCCTTGTAGAGATACGTAGTTATGCTCATATGGTCTGGCTACTGAGACCAAAGTCGAAATGTTGAGTAGGCTATTTGGGAAAATGGATGAGGGGGAGAGGACAGACGTTCTTTCCGCTGCCAGGATGTGGTCGTAATGGCTGGAGCTCCGTCCGCTGTCTTGTGCCCGAGCTCCAGCAGAGGCTGGAAGTCACATGCGGTGGGGCCGGAAACAGGAAAGGCTCAGGTGCCTGAAGATTGTGTGGAGGACTCGTGTGCCAGGGCCAGACTAGCCCTGCCCGGTCTTCCTTCCAACTTCATGTTTTTACCGAATACACGTTTACTTGTTCATGCCCCTGGAGGACTTATAAGTAGCAGATAAATTAAGTTTCTAACAGATATGCTTCTGTTATAGGTCTTATTTTTCTTAGCTGAGAGTCTGTTTATAGGAGTGCGTGTGTGTGCACACGCGAGTGTATTTGTATACTTTCATGGTGGAAATCTTTGCAGCAACACCATCCTCACCGTCGGGCCAAATTCTCAGTTGAACGAAATGGCCATCCATCGGGTAGTGATGAGTAATGTAAGCCTAGCTTATGGTATTCTTGTTACATTAACTCATTAATTCTGCACGTTTTTACCTGAGAAATTACTCAGTAATTTTGCTCACTGCACTATTTAATCACTGGAGATC
>PITB01019722.1:0-32251 GCA_004024585.1 Paradoxurus hermaphroditus
AGGGGGGGAGAGGGAAAATCTCACACAGGTTCCTTGCTCAGTGCAGAACCTGACGAGGGGCTCAATCCCATGACCCTGGGATTATGACTTGAGCCAAATTCAAGAGTTGGATGCTCGGGGCGCCTGGGTGGCTCAGTCGGTTGAGCGGCCAACTTCGGCTCAGGTCATGATCTCATGGTCTGAATTCGAGCCCCGCATCGGGCTCTGTGCTGGCGGCTCAGAGCCTGGAGCCTGCTTCGGATTCTGTGTCTCCCTCTCTCTCTGCCCTTCCTCTGCTCATGCTCTGTCTCTATGTCTCAAAAATAAATAAATGTTAAAAAAAAAAAAAAAAGAATTGGATGCTCAACCGACTGAGTCACCCAGGCGTCCTTGGATTAACTTTTTAAATCTGTCTCAATCAGAGCGTGTAGTCACAACTCTCCAAGGCCCTCCGTACCCCGCCCCCCCGACCCCCGCCCAGGATCAGTGTTGACATTCATCTTAATTTCATTTCTCAGTGGGCCGGAGCTCATAGTCACAAGCCCCCTCGGTGGCAAGAGTCCACATCCCTTCTTATTGACAAAATCTTGGCAGCATCACCCCATCGTCCTGACAGAAGCCTTGGCCACATAATAGGGTGACTCTGGTCAATACAATGTTAACGGAAATGGCTCCCGCCCCTCTGAGCAGAAGTTTGAAGAATCCCCACGTCCCTCTTCCGCCAGGAGACGAGCTGTGACTCAGATGAGGGTGCGCCCTCAGCCCAGGGTCCCGAGGAAGAGCCAGAGCTTGCCCAGAGATGGACCTGACTCGTGAGGAAGCAATAATCCTTTCGGGGTGTAAGTCACTGAAACCGAAGCGTGGTTTGTCATCCCAATAGAATGTAGCCAAAAATGACTGCTTCCAAGCTCCTGTCATACACTTGTGAGTTTCATTTTCCACAAATGACATTCACATGTCTCAAGTCCTATGGTTTCCAGCCTCATTCAGATTCTTAAAAAATCGGGGATACTAAATTTTATCAAAATGTCTTTTCAGTGCCTCTGGTAAACCTAATAAGGCGTATTTGCCTAAAGTTCATCAATTTGGTGGCATGGTGGATTAGATTTTGAAGGATTGAACCATCCTTCTCTTCCTAAGATGATCTCACTGGCTTGCAGTGGACTGCTGGAGTCTACTTGCTGGTGCTTTGGGGATTTGCTTCTTATCTTTTGTCCTTAATGAGACTAGTGATTTATCTTGTGTTTTAATTTTCCCAAAGAAGCAACACATGGTTTGTGTTCCACTGTTTGGAATTTTACTCTGTGGCTTAATGTACAAAATTATATATATATATGTTATATATACATATGTTATACATGTTATATATACATATATATGTTATACATGTTATATATATTGCGTGTGTACATATATATGTGCATATGTATATATACACACAATATATATAACATATATATATGCACACACACAATATATGTATAACGCAAATAAATATATACGCAATAGTTTTATATATAGCTCTGTGTACCTAGTTTTTCAGAGGCACTTTGAAAGAAGGCATAGTCTGTGTTTGAAGTATCCCGGTTGGATACATATCAATTTGACGACATTATTAACTGAGGTCTTCTAGGTACTTATATTTTGCCTCCTTGCTTTGACATGGTGGAAGGTGCTAAGAGGCCCCTCGTTACCGTTCCGTGGATCTATTTTTTTGTATTTTTCTGCAGTTCTTTTTGAAGTTGGATTCTATTTTTCAAAAATTTATAAATTTCCATTACACTTCGGTTTTCATCCTGTCTCAGTCTGATGTCAACGTTTCCACCCCCCTGCATGCTTGCTTTTTTGAATTTCTCTCCTTTGCAAATAAGGTGATTTAAAAAAAAAATCATTTGGCTAGGTTATACATTTTATGTTGTTCAAAACAAGTATCTTGCCCTCCTCCCCTCTGTGCCTGTCTAAAGACACCTTTCTTGTGCCATCACCTGACTGGTTCGTGTAGACTGGCATCACCCGTCCCCTGACCACCCCCTCCCCCACTGCCTGTTCTTTTTAGTGTCTTATGTACTGTTCAATAATTTCCTTGTGCCTCTATAAATGGGTGAGATTATAGACACATTCTTTTAAACATTTAAACTTTATTTTTGAGAGAGAGCACGAGGAAGGGAGGAGGGGCAGGGGGTGGGGAACAGAATCTGAGCGGGCTCCGCACCGACAGCAGCGAGCCCGATGCGGGGCTGGAACTCACGATCCTTGAGGTCAGGACCCGCCCTGAAGCTGGAGGCTCCACCAACTGAGCCACGCAGGCGCCCTTAGACACGTTTTTCCACGCGAGGGTTTCTCTGTCCCCATGTTTGTGACGTTGTCAGTAATGAACGAGACCCGTCTTTGTTTATCTGTATACCATTTATTGGATATAATATTCTTAAGGACTTTTTCTACGGAAATGGGTTGTCACCTGTAGAGCCCCGATATGAGAGATGTGTACAGAAGTAGCAGACGGTAACATAACAGGTATGTGAAAACAGTCAGCGAACCGAAGCGTTATAAATGGTCGAAGCGCTATGACGTTAATGGACTGGTTTGTTTAGAAGCTGTGACTCTGTACTGTGCCGAACAGCCTGTAGCCGAGAGTTAGAGTTGGGCTTAACCAGGTGCCACGGGCCTTCCCGACAACCTCCCGCTCCGACCTAAGAGAAGGTCAGAGACCCACGCGCTCTGCCCTCACTCGTCCTGGTGGGACTGTTGGAGGGTTCTTCTGTCTTTCTAATTTGATACTTTTTTCCCTATCACTGCCCTACTTGAGTACTTGCTTCTAGGCCGTGAACATAGGTGTCCATCTCGTTCCGTGTAAAACTGAAAAGATCATAAGGTATTTTTTTATTTTGTCTGGTTTAAACTGTGCTTCTGCTGAGGGCTAAAATGGCGGGGGGCAGAGAAGACGTGTTTTTTTTGCAGATGATGTGGGGGATCAGGGTGGGTTCCAGAATATTCAGCCTGGCAGAGCCCAATCCCACCGCGCACTCCTTGCGGCGTGTGGTCGGTCTCCTGGCTGTCACTGCCCGTGACCGAATGTGATCACGATCTGATAGGCAGCGTTTCTTCTCCTAGCTTTTCCTCCCATGAAACGGGCTCTTAGGGTTGGCCTGTCGGCTGCCACTGCTGTCCCAAGGGGAAGGAGCGGGTTTTCATCCACGTGGAGGTAGATGGCTTTCTGGAAGTATCCTCACTGCACAGAACTGGGTCTTAGCCTGGGGCTTACAAATCTTTCTTAGCGTGTTACTTACTTGTATTGCTATCAGAGATTCCAAAACGGGCTTTAAAGGGGTAGACGTCAGTAGGAACTGGAGAGGGAGTCAAGGGAATTGTGCCGTCATAGATAAATGGGTTTTCTGGGGGGTGGTATTGCCTAGAGGAGGGACTCTTGCTGGCTTCAACGCTGGGGGCCTAGCTGGTGGGCTTGCCCCCTGCTGCCACTCTGGGGAAGGCTGGGCTCGTGGGGGTAGTGACACACTGTCGCAGCCCCCACTTTGGGTGACCTAAAGTAGCTATGAACACAGCGATCTGTCACCTTGGAGGGGCAGCTGGGAAAGGGACTTGCCTCTAAGTGCCGAGAAGCAAATCAACGAATTCGCCTCCTCTGCCTAGTGTCTGGATGTGTTTATACGGCCGCTCCTGAGTCCTGGGGGGTGTAACCGTGGCAGCCTCGGGCAGACCTCTGTGGTGGAGGGGACGGGGAGGGGCGTGAAACAGTGGTACCCCCGGTGTCCCCCGCCTGCCGGCCATAACGCATGAAGTCTGCAGCTTGAGCATCGCACCTGGGGGTCAGCACTGGCGGCATGAGGCCTCTGGGGAGGGTCGGTGTGACGTTTATCTGGGTCACTTGGGGGTAGCCGGGGTCCTCCCGAGAGCAGGGAGGAAGGATCTCCAGAGCCAGTCTGCCCCCCGGGCTCGCTGCTCCCAGAACCCCCGAGCGGGAGCCCTCCCCAGCACAGAGTTTAAATGAAATCAGCCTCACAAGGAGCGACTGGGGGGGGTTGGGGGGGGTCAGGGCGTCAGCCTGCAGGGGAAGCTGCGGCCCAGCTGCCCGGGCATCTTGCTCTCTCGGTCGTCAGGGCCTCATTGGCTCAGAATGCTTTAGTAAACACGGGAGACGGAGGAAGCAGCCTTCTCGGCCGGCTCAGCCCAGGGGCGAGGACAGGCTCCGAGGAACAGTCCGACGCCGCTGAGACCAGTCTCTGCTTTCCTTTAAGGGGAGGCACCGAGGTGCTGTATTGATTTGCCAGAGAGCAAGGGCCTCTGGGCTCGAGCCTGAGAATTCGCAATAAAGTTAAGAAGGCCAAAAAACGACCCCTCGGAGACTAGTCGGGAGGCCTCATTCGCATGTAGTTTAATGCGTTGCTTCTGCGGTTTCTGTGATGTCAGCCCCGCCCTGTGTCTGCTGGAAAAAGTCACCCTGGGAAGGGGAACCCCTGAATGCGCATTTCGACAACGAAAAATGTTATGCACTGTTTCTCTTGGTTGCTACCCCTCTGATCCCGTGGGTCAGGAAAACAAACTGTTGCAAAAAAAAAAAACCCTCAGGAGATAAACTCTTCAACAGAATGCTTGGAAGATGAGCTCTCTCTTTCCCAGTAAGTGGGGTCACAGAACCACAAGTGTAACGAGACAGGGGAAGAAGCGACCACCCTCGGGGCCTCCTTGGTGTCTAGACACGTTGACTTTCTCAGCGACGGTCTTATGAACGCAAACCAACTCTTAGTCATGCCTATAAAGCTTTAACAAAATATTAAAAAAATAGCCTGGCACTGCCATAGAAGTATCGATTTTTGCTTCCGTCATCTAGAAGGATATAAAAAGGGGGAGGTACATCTCTCCCGCACCCCAAAAACACCTGGCTCTTTTCCTAAGTTATTGCTAAATACAATTCTGCATCTTGGAAATACTGTTCCTTTGATAACATCTGTATATCGTAAGGGAATGCTAGGTTCAAACATGGTCTTATCCGGAACTAACTTGTAGGGCTCTGTAAAAGCGATTAGTACTGTCGAGATACGGCTTCGTCATCCGCCGTAGCCCCTACACGGCCATCGGTGACATGGCGTAAGATCACAGCGTTAACCTTTTTAATACCAAGCTATTCTTGGTTCTCCGAAACGGAAGCACAGGAATTACAGTTAAGGACAAAAAGATGGAAAAAACCAAACTTGCTACCCTCTTCCTCACAATAGGAGGAGGAGCTAAAATGACAGATCGAAGGCTTTGGGGCATCTGTAAAGACAGTACCCACGTGATGCACCATAAAAATTCTGTAAACGTTTCACCGGCCTATGTTTTGGCCTGGATCCGATGACTAAATGCAGTATCGGTTACAGTGATTCCGTAGGTACTTGTCAGCAGTAATATTTTCTAACGTGGCTTTACCTTTTTCAGAAATTGGTTAACTGTGTGATACAGATGCAGGCTGTGGGAGCTGGAGCACGCTAGAGCTGGGCTACCTTTTGTGTGTTTGTGATACGGATTTACCTCGTTTAGCCGTCATCATGATTACTGTGTTGCCTAGATACGGTGGGGAACAGGGGGAGGGCTCAAGGCAGGCTCGTTTTCTGGAAGGCAAACCGATTCTCGGTACATTTGGTCCCTCTGCTTCGAGGCCTGGAAGAACCGTTGGAACGACCCCAGCTGCAGTCTTGATCACACAGCACTCGGAGTGAATTACAGAACGGTTGTCGACTGACTTCCAGTGTGAAAACGAGTCACATACGACCCCCACTAGAAGACAGAGGCATGATGGCATTTTACCCCGTCTGAGTGTTTTTGTAATTTTCATGCCTTTAGATACAGGCGGCTTCAAGGTCTCCTTGGGAGGAAATGGTTCCCCGGTCCGACATTTGCAGAGTAAAAGGGTAAAAGGGGCTGCTGCCCAAGAATGCATTTCATGAATATTTCGGATTAGGAGACTGATTTCCTTATCCCATTCCGTGACGCTCAACAGGTAGGTTGCAAATGTTTATACTAAAGATATCTTTTCAAGATTCCTGCGGCCAAGCGGGGGGGACAGAATGCCCCCCAAATAACTTACGAGTTAACAATTCTTTGTCCTAGACGGATGCCAGACGCGGTCTGTCACGTGGCATTCCATGGGGTTGTAGTTTTTGCAGGCATATGGAGTCCGCCTAATTTTTAATGAGTTTGAACCTTGCAATAAAAGATTTTTATCTACAGAACTGATTCGCTAGGTCTCCTTAACTGTTCACATCTGAAGATGGTTATGGTCCCCCGGAAAGCCTCATCTGTCCGTCTGAACATGGGATCACACTGTATTATGGTTGAGAAGACAAGGTGGTAATTTGTTTAGCTCCAAACAGCACGGGGCGATGGAGGTTTGGAGCGCCCGGCCAGTAGCCGCCTGGCAGAAAGGCCCCCTTGCCCCGTCTAGATAAGGGGCCACGGCCAGCACCGTGAGAAGGGCAGGGATTCTGTAAAGCAACCGGCTTTGCCTGCTCAAGGTCCCATTTTCTGCCTGGCCTCCTGGGTTCCAGTCTGTCCCGGCGCGGCCACACCTTAAAATTCCTCTCTGCAGCTCAGGTTCTCTTCGAAGCTTCCTGGCCAGAAGCCAGATCCCTTTGCTGCTATCCTGGAAGTTCAAGGTGTAGCCGCTGGGGGGGCCGGGCCAGACTGAAAGCCACACCCAGCCTGGACTTGAAGCCCCTGGCTCTAGCTTGAGACCAGGGGTTCCAGAAAAATCACTCACGTTCTACCTGGGGTCTCCCGGGCTGTGTCCGTGCCATAACCACAGCCCTGGAGGGCTGGGGAAGCGTTCTTCAATAAAGCCTCGATCAGAAAGTAAATCTCCTGTCCAGAATCGGAGGAAGCCCGGTATTTCAAGTTCACTAAACTACTGAATGCACAGAAGCCTTCCTTCCGCGGAAAACTCCGTGACGGTGAGGGTGCCTCCCACAGCGCCCCGCACCGTGACGAGCATTCGGCATAAATTAATAATTTACGAGTACCTGAGCGAGTATACAGAGCACCATAGCACAGCGCCGATGGCGGTAGCTCCACGTTCCTAAAATAACGGGGTTTTAAACATTAAAAAAAAAAAATTCTAAAAGTTGGTACAAAAAAACCACTCCCCACTGGAGCTGAAAGATAGTGCAAACTTCTGTCTTCACTGTTGAAAAAAGACGCCGACTTCTCACTTCCTCGAGGCGGCGTGGGTGGGTCTGGGCACTTGAGGCGGGCATTTCGGAGCAGGTCTGCAGCACGAGAAAGGGAGACGAAAGGGTAGGCGGAGGCCCTGAGAACAGCTTCTGTGGGTACAGCTGTCAGCAGTGAGGTGCCCTTTGCTGAGCCTTTGGGATCAGAACCGCCCCCCCCCCCCACCAAAGGAGGGTCACAGGTTACATCCAGGGCTGGGGCTTTATGCCCGCTGGCCCCCAGGGGAGCCCTCGCCAAAGCCGTCCCTTCTCTCCGCGAGCGGACTCTAGAACAGTGTGCGGTCGAGAAAAACGGGAGCCACGTCTATAATGGAAAATTTTCTTGTAGCCACGTGAAAAAAGTAAAAAGTAGATGCAATGGCGGGGGGGGGGGCTCAGTCGGTTAAGCGTCCATTTCAAGGCTTCAGCTCAGGAGCTCAGGGTTTCGGGAGTTCGAGCCCCGCCTCTCGGAGCCTTCTCTGGATTCTCTCTCTTCCTCCCCCTCTCTCTGTCCCTCCCCTGCTCATGGTGTCTCTCTCAAAATAAAATTAAAAAGATGAACCAAAATGTTAGTCATGAATTTCGTTTCACTCCATAATCCACAGTTGCGGTACTTCAATGTGAAGTCGGCCCCGTCCTGCGTGTGTCCGCACCGACGGGACGTGTGGTTTCGCCACGGTGCGCCCACGGTGACCGGCCCGGCCCGTGCACTTCCGGGGAGCAGGGAGCCCTCAGACGGGAGCGTGCGGGACCTCCTTCAAGAGCAAGACCGGCTTGCCCTGGGCCGGGCGCCCGGCCACGGCGGGAGGGCCCTCCCCCCCTCGCGTCCACCCACAGCAGTGCTCTTCCTTTTGAGCGAGAGCAGTAACTTCGAGCTGAGCACGCGGACCACCGCGGAACAGCCGGGCCGTCCTGCAGGCTTTCTGGATTTCCGCCCTCGGGCGTGAAACCACGGCTCTGCCCCTGGGCCCCGAGTTATCTCTGGGATTTAGCAGGCAGCACTCTCTCTGAGAGGCCAAGCATTTTTCCCGAAAGCTGTAATGACATCACGAACGTGTGTCTTCCCCTTTCCAGACACCGAATTCTCGGGCCCGGGGCCTGGCCAACACACGGCCGGCCCTTGGTTCTTCTGAGCTCCTCTAGCAGGCTTCCTGCTAAGGCTCGGCCATGTAGGTCCAAAGAGTGTTTCGGCTGTGGGTTCACCCTACTCACTGCGTGGCAAGAGGTCGTGGGGTGGGGGCGGCCCGTGTGGAGCCTTGTGTTTCCATGAGCGTGGAGAAGCTGCCTGGTAGCCCCCCTCCGTGGTGCTTCCACCATAAGGAAACAGCTGCACGTAACCCCCAGAGTAGAGACCACGGGACAAGGTGAATTATACATAACTATTTACATAGTGGCTCAGTTTAACACCCAGCTTGCAGAATTCCTGGAAATTAAATGACTCTTGAAAAGCCGCGTGGGTCAGCCCCGGAACACTGCCCGTTAAGCCCCCGCTGGGCCAGGAGTCTGTGTTTCCGTCCTCTGGGACGGGGTTTCATTAGGTGTGTGAAGAGGCTTCCCCGTTGGACCAGGTCTTTGGGAGCGAACGCCTCACGCCCTCCTTACTCATCTGGGACCCTCCACGCTCACCTCCTTTCTCAGGAGCCTAGGGATTGGGCAGAGTTTATGAAGGTTGAAGACTATTTTGGAGGTAGGCTCAGCCTTCAGAGGATCATGCCACTTGGTAGCCATCCATCCTTATCCCTTGGGGGGACAGGGTCTGGCCCCGATCTAGTTCTATTTGATCTTGGTTTAACCTCTTAGGGACGCTGGGGCCGTTGCTGAGCCGCACGGCCTCCTGGGAATGCCCCTATCTGCTTTTGCTTCTATTTCATGTGGTTTCCAGGTACCGGGGGTACAGGGAGCCACGTCCTGACAGGGGTCGGGAAGCACCAGTGGGTGCAGCTGCCCCACACGGTTCTGGGGACGAAGAGGCCCGGCTGTCAGACCAACCTGAGTGGCACCAGGCGGAGCCCCGACTCCGGCTGCCCCGGGGTCCTGGCTGAGGCGCTGGGGAGCCGGGCGGTCTTGCTCAAAGGATCCGTAGGCAGAGGCTTCTGAGGAGGGTTTGGCTTACGGGCTCCCTGCAAATAAACCACAGAATTACAACGCACGATCACCCCTCTCTGCGAACTGTGACACCACCCTGACCTCAGGAGCTGCCGGGGGCCCCTCAGAAGCGGGAAACAGAGAATGCAGGAAGGTGCCAGGCCACACACGTGGTTTTCACATCCAGAGTGAACTTTCTGGACACCACCTCTCCCCACACAAGTTGTCGACCTGCGTTCATCTTCTTGCCAAGATTCTCTCTAACATTTAAAGGTTTATCAATAGCATCGCACAGTTACAGACACTCCAGTGACGGTCTTCAGATGCCACACCAGCCACAGGCCTTGGGGGTACAGTCGATACTGGTGTTTCTGGGCCGACGCTTTCCCGGGCCTTTAATCAGCTTCCTTCAATTTATAAAGGCCTAAAATCAGAGATGGGTGAAAAATCTTCTCTAACCTCATTTATTTAAATTTCCCAGAATGTTGTACCAGAGCTCATTCAACTCTGGATGAATCCGCCAACGAAAGCGACCGTTTTCATCCGTCGCTGTAGGGTAGGCAGAGCAAACGTCGACCCACGTTGCTGAGCGAAATGCGCTGAAATTCTTCTACCAAAATCCTTAAAGCATCACAGACTCACAGGGAAACTGAGACCAAGAAGGGAAATCCAAGACACGGTGTTTTGAGGGACAAGTGTGACTCTATAAGGAAGCGGATGGAAAGGTGTCGTGCCGATCAGAGCCCAGCGAGGGAGCCGGCTACAGAAGAGCGAGCGTGAGCCTGGGAGTCGCTCTGCTCTGGGTTTCATCCAAAGACCGATGCTTCGGGACTGTGCCCGCCACTTGCCATCTCTAAACCTATCTCAGAGCATTGTTATGTAGACTAAAATAATAATAATAATAATGCAGGGCACCTGGGTGGCTCAGTTGGTTAAGTGTCCAACTTCGGCTCAGGTCATGATCTCCCAGTTCATGAGTTCGAGCCCTGCATCAGGCTCTGTGCTGACAGCATGAAGGCTGGAGCCTGCTTCAGAGTCTGTCTCTCTCTCTCTCTGTGCCCCTCCCCTGCTTGAACTCTGTCTCTCTCAAAAATAAACATTAAAAAAATTTTTTAAAAATGCCTAGGAAGCTCCCAGAACATAATTATTAATAACATAATAATGAGCCTTCTCTCATGCCACAAACTTTAATTTTTTTTAACGTTTATTTATTTTTGAGAGACACAGAGACAGAGTGTGAGCAGGGGAAGGGCAGAGAGAGAGGGAGACAGAGAATCTGAAGCAGGCTCCGAGCCGTCAGCACAGAGCCCGACGCGGGGCTCGAACTCACAGACCGTGAGATCATGACCTGAGCCAAAGTCGGCCGCTTAACCAACTGAGCTACCCAGGCGCCCCCTCATGCCACAAACTTTAATAATGAGAGATGCAAACAGTAAGACCACAAGTCACTGGTTTTCAGGGGATCCTTCCCCTGGCTACCCTGGGGAAAGAGGAGGACAGAGGGATACCTGGGGCGGGAAGTCGGTGAGGGTTGACGGTGCCCTCCTCTTGGCCCGTGGTGGACACAAGTGCCGAGACCCCTCCTTCTCTGGTGCTTGTGGCCTAGAAGTAGTCACGAACCCACAGAAAGTCTGTGAGAAATGGTGCTAGAACCCAAGGGAGGCGGGACACCTACTAAGTAGACTGTCTACTTTACGGTCCTAGGCCGTCCTTCCAAGACAACGCCAGGTGATTTTAAAACCCTTGACTTGAATTTCTCACAGCACTTAGCCCACTAAAATGACATTTCCTCGGCACATGGCGCTCAGTTGAAAGAATGCAAACATATCACCACCATTTAACGTACCTTTGTAAGCGAAGGTAGCCACCCCAGAAGTCTGTGTGGAACCCCAACCAGATGGAAAATATGCCACGTCGAAACAATGGGCGACGGGCCAGTGACCAAGGGAAAGACTTGAAAGTGACATTTCTATACCAGCTCGTATTAAAAGAAACAAAATAAAGCAAATTCCTCAACGTGGCATAAAGACTGTCTAATGTGCCCAAGAACTTGAGCACTGGAGGCAGGCTCTTGGTATATTTGGCCACGCTCTGCAAACACAGGTGTGTGTTAGCCACTGAAAGTTGTAGAGAGGGGGCGCTAACAGTGTCTTCCTTCTGAGGTTGATGGGAGGACTGGGAGACGCTGCCTATTAAACAGTTAGCGCAGGTCCTGCCGCACAGCGTCCAAGGAGTGCGTGTCAGCTGCTCCCGCTGTGGCCCAACTCTTACCTATGGAGTGAATTTACCATCTCAAAGCACCATCATCCGACCAACAAACTTTGGGTAGTGAACTATGGGAAAAACGTGAGCGCCATTTCCTGTAAGATGGCCGAAAACTCTTAGCGAGATGTTAGTGTGTGATGTACAAACGAACGCATGCACCTATAAAACCGAAAGGCTCCGAGGTTTAAATGATTCGTTACTAAATGATCTTTGTTTTGCTGCTAAGAATGAATGAGTATCTGGTCTTGGTGGTAAAGGTAACATCAGGTTTTCATTGCAGGGCTGGAGAAAAAGTGAGATCCATGTTATAATGCATCATAACACATTTGGATTTATCCTGGGAACTTAGGAGATAATTAGTTTGGCCATTCATCCTGGTTTGTTTGGGACATTCGCGATGGACGGTCATGGCCTTGTTTAATGATTAATCACGAGTCTCAGCTATGTCCTGGTTTAGAGGATAAATTGGATGGTCGCCATAGTGACCGAAGCCCCAACAGTGGAAGGGTTGATTGAAATGTTGATCAGACCCTGGGATCCGCAAGGCTGCAGTCACAGCTGCTGTCTAGGTGAGATGCCCACTTCGCACCAGGGCCAAACTTGGCACAGTGGAGTTGGTGCAAGGTGAGGCAGCCTCCCTGCTCAAGATTTCAGAATATCTCGAATATTTAGGGGGAGGCATGAGCTGCACAGGCTGGGACCTTGGAGGAAAGGGTAGAATTCCCACGTTGCCTTTTAGGCGTTAAGTTTCATGCCGCCTTTACCTGAGCCTAGGTTTTCTAGAAAAGTCCAGTCAAGCCATGAAGGATCATCAGAATGGAGTGGAGAAAGGACTCCAGGCCAGTGTTCACACTCAATAAATATTCCCATAGACCTATTTTCATTTCATTTTTAGAATTCTACTTCTTTTAATTAATGTTTTTTGGAAAGCCAGAGAGACAAAGAAAGCAAGGGCGTGCAAGCAGGGGAGGGGCAGAAAGACAGGGGGAGGGAGAGAATCCCGAGCAGGCTCCACGCTGTTACTGCAGAGCCTGATGCAGAGCTTGAACCCACAAACTGTGAGATCATGACCTGAGCCGAAATCAAGAGCTGGATGCTTAACCAACCGAGCCCCCCAGGCGCCCCAGATCTATTCTCCTTTTAAACAAAACCAGGAACTCAGACCCCCATTTTTCTCCCCTTTCAACTTGCAGATACTGGAGGAGAACCGAGATATGCTATGAAATAGAATCGTCTCCTCTCTCCACGTTCTGCTCATGGTTTGGCAGCAGCTACGTATTTCAAAGAGTTTAGAGGGTTGAGAACAAATTTTTAAAAAAAAATTTTTTTTATGTTTTGTTTATTTTTGAGAGCAGGAGAGACAGAGCATGAGCGGGGGAGGGGCAGAAAGAGAGGGAGACACAGAATCCGAAGCAGGCTCCAGGCTCCGAGCTGTCAGCACACAGCCCGACGCGGGGCTCGAACCCACAGACCGTGAGATCATGACCTGAGCCGAAGTCGGATGCTTAACCGACTGAGCCACCCAGGCGCCCCTGAGAACAAATTTTTAAACCCAACTAGAGCCTTCTGCCTTGACCATCATCATAAAGAATTCTCCACCATTATCAGCCTCTGCGTAAGCGAGAGTAAATGCATCCTGCACATCCGGAGGCCTCTCCCCGGGAAGATCGGACGTGATCGCAGGAAACCGCGAGAGGCCCCGCCGATGAGCTGACGCGGGGCCAGGGGCAGCCTCGACCTCACCACCCACACTCGGCCTCTCTGGCTCTGTGACGAATGTGCTCACAGAGGACTCGAAGGACAGCCGGTTCTCAGGAAAGTGCCGCAGTATCTTTCTATTCTTTCTTCAGAGAAAGCAGGGGTCTTGAGAAATCTGCTCTCTTAACAGAACACACTTACGCCCGCCTGTAAGATGACCTTGGCCTTTCTTCCTGAAGCTGCCTGGAAACAGTGAAGTAAATGCACACAGAGGAGCCATACTCTGAGGAACCCAAACAAATACACAGGAAAAGGAGGCCAAGTGTCCAGCAGGCCAGGGCCAGGAAAGCCCAAGAAAAAGGATGGCGTGGCTGCCGTTGCCAACCCGACGGAGCGTCGAGGGGAAAACCAGTTTCCCCTTGCTTGGGTTAGGTGTGGGGAGTCAGCAGATACCGTGAGGTGTCCGGGCTGAATCAGCAGCAGTATAGACAGGCCCGGCCATCGGTGCGGACCTGCGGCAGGGCCGGGGACTGCAGTCTGTGCTGGAAGCAGGCTGTCATCCCGCGAACCCTGAGCACTGGCCTAGCCTCCCCCTCCGCTGCCCTGCGACTGGGTTTCCAGGAAGAACCTCCCCCCTTTCAGGAGGAGATTGGACACACTAGGAAAAGGAAGGCGAGCTGAGAACCCACCCTGCCAAAATGTATGCGCACAGAAATGAAGAGGGATGTGGTGAAACTCAAAAGACAAGGGGAAGAGGAAAAGAAAACAACGAAACCCAGGGGCGAACTTAGCACTGAGCACAGGGCCGGGAGGGTCCTGAGGGAAATGGAGAGAAGCTCAAGGGGGTTCAACAGTCAAATACAGACCATTGCAAAGGTCAGGCAGCAAACGCATAAGTGGTGTCACTTAAGGGATCTGAGTCAAGACAGAAAAAAACACACAGATTTATTTTGTGAAATTTATGCATTAGAAGGGCACCCCGTTGCCCTGGGGGAATCGAATCAGACTCTTCGATATTAAGAGATGACCTATTGAAGTTATTGCACAGCAAGATACAAAATCATATCACTGAAAAGGGCAGAAAAAAGCCAGCTTCTGATTTCTCCAGGGCAGACTGAGGAAGCCCACGTGTAAGTGTTTGGGAAACACAAAGCGCGATCCATTAATTTTATAAGTAATCTGTTGCCGAAAAATGAAAGCAACAGCCTTCGAGCACGCAAAGCTTCGGAGAATATACTCTAGAGCTCCTGCAGAAGGAAGGACAACAGAACGGACGCCGGCTGGCCGGGAAAGGAAGGGATGGGTGGCATGAAAGGTCGTCAGTGAGCATTGGATCCTTTCGGCGTCGCCCTGCGTCTAACAAAACTGTGGCAGTTATTTCTCCGGAACAGAATGTTACAAACCAGGATAATGGAGACCCTCTGGAACCAACCACAGTTGGGAAGTGAGTCTCCCTTTTCTGGTAATATGGCAGGCTGGTTATTTTGACCTCTTCTCTCTCTAAAACCACTGACGTTGTTGGAGAAAATGTATTTAATTTTGTTTTTCCTTTAAAGCAAAAAGAGCTACGAGATTGTAAGGTATCACCAGGTCAGCATCTAACTGGAAGCAGCAGGCTGCAGGGGTTAAGTATCACACTGGTGCTGAGGAGGGATGTGCCAAACTAGGAAAACCTAAGCTTTGGTTTTGATACCCTTTTAAGGTGAGGGATGCAGGAGCCAAAGCTCAGCACCAGCCCACATCTAATAGGAGACCGTTCCCTTCCCCATCTCTCCACTATAAAGCCAGGCTCTGCAAAGACTATATACCTCAGGTAAGAATGGTTTAGAAGTGAATGCACAGTACTGCCTATCCCTGGGAGACTTTACTGAGGATTCCCTTGGTGCTAGGCAGATCACTGTAGATAAATAAACCTCTAACCACAAATCGTGCTTGAGGACCTGAAACTGAAATCACATCACCTGGCGGCTCAATAAGCCTCCAGCCATTTAAAAGGATCTCAAATTGGTACTGCCTCCAGACACCAGGAGAGGTGAAATACATCGTCTCTAGAGGGTCACACCTTCATCCTAGATCTCAAAGAACTCCCAGAGAGTTTTCTAGATAATTTTCCAGAAGAATGACCAGCTCATAGTAAAAAACTACCAAGCACATGATGAAGCAAGGAATGGTGAGGGAAACCTCAGGAGTGACACACCCAGAGACTTCAGATTTTGGAATTATTGGAACCAATTTTCTAATTTATTTTAAGGAAATAAAAGACAAGCCTGCATATTAGAATAATAAAATTTCTAGAAACAAAAAGTAAAATATAATTGCACCAAAAATAATAAAATACCCAGGAATAAACTTTACCAAGGAGGTAAAAGACTTGTACTCTGAAAATTATAAAACATTGATGAAAGAAATTGAATGACACAAATGGAAAGATATACCATGCTCATGGATCAGATGCCCACACTACCCAAAGCAGTCTACAGATTCAATGCAATTCCTATCAAAATATCAATAGCATTTTCACAAACTAGAACAGATAATAAAATTTGTGGGGAACCACAAAAGACCCTGAATAGCCAAAGCAACCTTGAGAAAGAAGAACAATCATAATCCCAGATTTTAAGATCTACTGCACCAAGCTATAATAATCAAAACAGTGTGGTACTGGCACAAAAATGGACACATTGATCAACGTACAGAACAGGGAGCTCAGAAATAGACCCATGCTTATCTGGCTAGTCTTTGACAATGGAAGCAAGAATATACAATGGGGAAACGAATCCCTTCAATAACTGGTGCTGGGAAAACTGGACCACTTTCTTATACTCTACACAAAAATCAACTAAAGATGGGTCATAGACCTAAACGTGAGACCTGAGATCGTAAAACTCCTAGAAGAGGACAAAGGCAGTCCTCTTTCTGACATTGGTCTTAGCAATATTTTTCTCGATATGTCTTCTAAGGCAAGGGAAGCAAAAGTCAACTATTGGGACTACACCCAAATAAAAAGTCTTTGCTCAGCAAAGGAAGCCATCAACAAAACAAAAAGGCAACTTACTGAATGGGAGAAGATATTTGCAAAACACATATCCAGTAAGGAGTTAATAGCCAAAACATGTAAAGAACTTAAACAACCAACACCAAAAAAAAACCTATTAAAGCACGGGCAGAGAACCTGAATAGACATTTTCCTAAAGAGGACATACAGACACATGGAAAGATGCTCAACATTACTGATTATCAGGGAAATGCAAATCAAAGCCACAGTGGGGCGAAAAAAACACGATGAGATACCACCTCACACGTCAGAATCACTAGTATCCAAAACATAAGCAACAGCATGTGTTGGTGAGGATGCAGAGAAAAAGGAATCCTCACGGACTGTTGGTGGGAATGTAAATCGGTGCAGCCACTCTGGAGAACAGTATGGAGGTTTCTCGAAACATTAAAAATAGTAATACCATACATGGGGTGCCTGGGTGGCTCAGTCAGTTAAGCACCTGACTCTTGGTTTCAATTCACGCCATGATCTCACGGTTCATGGGATTGAGCCCCACATCAGGCTCCGTGCTGACAGCACAGAGCCTGCTTGGGATTCTCTCTCTTCCTCTTTCTCTCTGCCTCTCCCCTGCTCATGCTCTTTCTCTCAAAATAAATAAACTTAAAAAAAATACTATATGATTCAGTAATTCTACTACTGGGTATTTATTCCCCCCTCCAAAAAAACCCCAAACCCAAAACACTAATTTGTAAAGATATATGCACGCCTATGTTTATTGCAGCATTATTTCCGATAGCCAAGATAGGGAAGCAACCATGTCCATTGACGGAGGAATGGATAAAGACGACGGGGTGCAGATGTATGATGGAATATTACTCAACCATAAAATAAGACTGAGATCCTGCCATGTGCAGCAACATGGATTGACCTAGAGGATCTAATGCTGAGTGAAGTAAGAGAGAGAAAGACAAACACCCTATGATTTCACTTGTGGAATCTAAACGTGGAATCTAAAAAACAAACGAACAAACAAAATATGCAGAAAGAAATCCATAAATACAAAGAACAAAACTGGTGGTTGCTATTGGGCGGGGGAGGGGAATGGGCAAAAATGGGCGAAGGGGAGCGGAAAATACAGGTTTCCAGTTATGGCATGAATAAATCATTCCGATGATGGGCACCGCATAGGGAATACAGTCAATGGTGTCATGGCGGTGCATGATGACAGATGGAGGTGGCACCAAGGAACGTAGCCTAACAGAGAGAGTTGTCAAATCACTGTGTCCTGCACCGGAAACTAGTGTAACATTCTAGCAACTCTACTTCAATGAAAAAGTGAAACATAGTTGAATGTAAGTACAAATTGTATGAAGTTAATTGCAGCGTGATATCATTTATGTAAGTCGAAAAGCAGGGCATCCTATATATTCACTGGATATCTAGGCAGGTAAAAATATTTAAAAGGTTCTGTAAAAAATCAGGACCAACTTACAAAAGTGATTGTATCTGAGGCAATCATGGTGACTTTGCACTGCTTTGTTTTTCTTTTTAAAAAAGGAAACGGTATGCATGTTATATATCTGAGACTTAAACAGGTGCGTGCATAGAGAAACAAGAGCTCACGATGGCTATTTCCGTGTACTATAAATGTGGGCCAATTCTAGATTTTTACTTTTCTGTATTTTAGACATCTTGAAAATTAGTGGCAACAAAAAGAAAAATAATTTCAACCTTTGGGCCAAAGTAAAAGATGAAAAGAGGAAGGCATAGGTTATTTTAAAAATGCAAATACTGAGAATGGTACGAATCAGAACCGATGAGCACAGGTAATGCAGTGTTTGGAGGGCAATTCTTAGACTTCTGTGCTTATTCGATAGCATACGAATAAAACAAACAACAAGGTATGAATAGAAATGAAATAAGGGTTTAAGAAGTTAGAGAAATACACCTGAAGAAGGAAGGAAATGATAGAGATGAAAGGAGAAAATAATACATTAGAAAAATGGCTAGCTATCATTTAGTAAAGACTTATTCCACAAGCACGCTAGTAACATTAGATATTTTCATGTAACGATCATGGAGCCAGGGAGGCAGGTGTGCTCTGTAGCATGCGCTGGGGAGAGGAAGGCAGCACCTCCATGGCCGAGTGGAAGCACGGTGGCCCCGGGAAAGGACAGTCAGTGCACAAGTGGGGTTGAGGACTACTCAGGTGGCCCTGTGGAAAACGGGAGTCGATTCCTACTTCAGCGTATACACCAAAATCAACGGCAAAGGGTCACATGTGTCAGTGTGAAAAAAGATCACGACAGAATAAGAGACAAAAACGTGTATTCTTTGGGTGGGCACGCCTTTCTAAACATGACCGTAGGAGATGGCAGAGGAGATGAAAAGACAGTTAACGAAAAGGAAAATAAACACAGATGGACCTTAACCCTGCGTAGAGAGGCCCCGTCTCATTTATGGGGGGGGGGGGAGGAAGTGGGTAGCATTTACTTATTTAATTTTTTACCTATCGTTGGCAGAGTTAAGCAAAATCTCTGAACACCGTGTTGGTGGGGACTCCGGGAGTGGGAATCGGCAGGACTCCTTTCGAGTCGGGGCCACCTGATCGGACCACAGGGCCTTTGAACAGCAGTCACGTTCCTCGGATGTTACCCCGCAGCCATCCTTGCTCACGGGGCCCAGGTCCCGGGGCAAGGGCGTGCCTCTGTGATGTAGCAGAGGGCTGGAAGCACCCGCGTGGCCCTCAGCACAGGTTCAATAACTGAAGGGACGACTCCGCGATGACATTCGAGGGAGCCAATGAAAAGAACGAGGGGGATCCCGTGTAACTGATCGGGAGTAGCCAGAGTGGAAGAGAGGTCGGAGCGCGCTGTCCCGGGAGTTCCAAACAAGAATCTACGATGAAGCAAGGCTGGCAGCGGCCTGGCGGGCGCTGAGCGTGGCTGCCGGGCAGACAGGGTTCCTCTGTACTCTCTTTGCCCACCGCGCGTGTGGGAAGGTTTCCAACTTTTCAATAATCCCTCTCTGCAGAGAGAGACAAAGTGGCAACGAGGCTTTCGTCGGGATTTGAAGTCTAGTAAGGAGGATGCTCTGGGAAGGGGCGCCTGGAGGCAGAGGTTGGAAGGAGACCGATAGTTTTCTGAGGGACGCTTTGTACTGTTGGACTTTGCAACAACGGCCACGCGTTACCTCTTAAAAAAACGTGAAGGGTAAAAGAGGCACCCATTTTTTTTTTTCCACGAACAGCTTGCGAGCTTATAGTAACAGAAATGAGTGAGGAACGAACATCCCTTAGAATACTGTTACCATTTGAATGGCTTCCCTCTAAAGTTACTTCTGTCCAGAGCGGAATGGGAGCTTCTGCCTGCAATAGATGCTTTTAAAGACAGATGGGGTTGTCACCTGCATGACTGGTATATGATACGAAAGCAAGGAAATTTCCGTGAAGATTTCTGGAAGTACTGGGCAGGTGGTGGCGGGGAGAGGTTAGCAGGGGTGCAAGCCCTTGGTGGCTACATTTTAGATTTGCAGGAGGAAGGGACTCAGCGTTTTACGAACTCGGGACTCACTGAGTATAGCAGCCCCACGCGAATAACGGATACGGTGACAAGGCTTAGGTTTTACTGTGTAAAATTCGCATCCATTTGGCGTATTTCCTACGCACCTCCTGTGTCCAAGGGGCGGGACGTGGGTGCGCCTGCAGGTGCACAACGCAGTCTGTGCCTTCCGAAATGGGCCGGAGCGAGGATCGAGGTGGCTCCGGGCCGAGGCGGCAGGCGAGCGAGGAGACTCCCGGGGGGGGGGGGGGCAGTGTCGGAGAACATCCGGGCCAAAGGGCGAAAACCGGGGCGCAGCGAGCGGGCCGGGGAGGACTCTTCCCAGCACGTCGGCTCAGCTCGTAGCTTCTGGGTTGCCTGGTGTAACGAAGGCCTTTCGAAAGGTCAGTTTCCTCGTATTTCCTCTCCCTTCCTCGGGAGAGCAGCTCGGCACGTGGGTTTCCTTTGATCCTTACGGATTGGCATTTCTGATGAGCGAGGGGCCAGATCGCCGGATTTCCAGGCCCCGTGAGCGCCGGCTTCAGCATCGCGCAGGCCGGAAGGGTGCGAGGGCCCGTTCGTCTGGACGCTGAGTTCGCTCGGTTGAAGAGGACTTTGAAAGTCAGGGCTCCGGCTCCGCCTCTGAATGAATTTGTTCTGTGCACACCTGTACCCTGACGAAGCGCTTCCGAACGAGGAGCTGTTGTTGACCAATACGGCCCGTGTGAACTGTTCGGCGCTCTGTGGGGGTGGGGGGGGGCGGGAAGGGAGCAGAATTCGAAGCTTCTCGAAACAGGCCTCCCCACCCTCCGTGGCCACTTAAGCAAAGTTGGGTTGCCCGACAGTCTTTTCTCCGTCCGGAGAGACTGTACGAGATTAGCTGCTCTTGTGCTACAAAACACAGCTTGTCGGGGCGCCCGGGTGGCTCAGTCGGTTAAGCGGCCGACTTCAGCTCAGGTCATGATCTCAGGGTCTGTGAGTTCGAGCCCCGCGTCGGGCTCTGTGCTGACGGCTCAGAGCCTGGAGCCTGCTTCGGATTCTGTGTCTCCCTCTCTCTCTGCCCTTCCCCTGCTCACGCTGTCTCTATGTCACTCAAAAATAAATAAATGTTAAAAAAAACACAAAAAAACACAGCTTGTCGTATGTTCTACGGACACAGACAGGGCGCTGATTAGGAGACAGGTCCCATCAGAAATGCTGAACTGAAAATCCCCACCTCTTCAGGAAGTGCCTGTGTCCTTCTTCGTATTCAAACCCCAGCTCACACGCTGCCGTGTTCCGAACGGGCCCCGGCTCCAGGAAAGACCAGCCGGAGCGTGCCAGTGTTACAAGCAAAAGAGAGGCAATGCCGGATTCTCTCGTTACAGACTGAGACCTCTCCTCCCCCGCCCTCGTCACCTCGTATCTCCGTGGCAAAACGGGAGGGGAAATGGATGAAAGATTCCGGAGGTAGTCAGCGGGCTAGACCATGCACACCCGAGCAGCCTTTGCCGTTTAACCGGAACGGTCTCTGCCTCCCATCCAGCTGCCCTCGGCTTTCAGACTGCAGGTGGCAAACGTGGCTTCCCCGCCGCCGGGGGCCTTACTAGACAGGCTGTTTGGCCTCACTATGCCTTGTCCCATCCCCTGTAAAATGGGGCTAAGGGAGACATCTGCTCCCAGGCTCCGAGAGAGGGGCGGAATGCCTGGAAAATGCTTGGCTCAGAAGCACCAGCCATGTAGTTGGTGTTCAATAAATGTTTGTTCTTTTATAACTTAAAATATCAATAGAAAGATCCTTATACCAAAAAAAAAAAATTAGGAAAACAACACATTCAGACACATACGTGCCCACGTGAGTACATGGATACACTATTTGGTTATAAGAACAAAAATAGAAAGGAATCCTGTCATTGCTGTGTTGATGAAATTTGTGCCGTGCCAGAAACAGGGTCGGCAAATATTCTGACGGGCCGAGCAGCAAAACTCAACCTAAGGGGTGGGTCCAAGTGTTCTGTTTTGGTTCCTGTTATTTTCCTTGAGAAGCTAATCTGGCTGGAAAAATAAACTCGGCCCGTTAGCTCAGTATTCTAATTCACTGATGAGACCGCATGGAAGACGAGCACTTTCTAGCGTTTTCCAGGAAGCCAAGGGCTTAAAATAAGCAAAAGCAACCCTAAACCAAACAGGACCGTGCGTAGAACGTATAGTTCAAATGCCATTTTATGGGGCAAACCTTAAAGTGAAAGAGAGATAATAAACGCTGAGAGAGTGACACTTTCCTGAAGTCCTCGCTTTTTCAAGAAACAGCCCGTCTCCGAAGGCGCCTCTTCTACTCTCCTAGAGTCCGGCACGTTGCGGTCTGACGGCAGAAAATTGTGTTTCAATCTGCTGCTATTTAGCACAGCCCTCCCTAGATGTAATTTCCTGTGAGAAGTCTTTTTTTTTTTTTTTTTTGCAGAAACCTCTATTTCTTAGATGTGATGTTGAACGCGTATTTCTTTATATATATATAATCTTTTGATGAGGTTATATTCTTTCTTTTTGAATTTTTTTTAACGTTTTATTTATTTTTGAGAGACGGAGAGACAGAGTGTGAGCAGGGGAGGGGCAGAGAGAGAGGGAGACACAGAATCCGAAGCAGGTTCCAGGCTCCGAGCCGGCAGCACGGAGCCCGATGCGGGGCTCGAACTCAAAGACCGCGAGATCATGACCTGAGCTGAAGACGGCTGCTCAACCGACTGAGCCACCCAGGCGCCCCAGAACGTGTATTTCTTTAAATGAATTCATTAATCTGTTTCATCAGAATAATCTGCAGAAAGCATTTCAGGTGGATAAGTCCTAGAGATGGAATGGAAGCCCGAGGAGTTTGTCCCTGTTGGTCCATATTCTCCTCCAGGGGCAAAATTATACACGCTGGTGTTTGGCAGTTAAGCACGCGAGTGTTCTCATACGTTCTGGTCTTTTGAGGGGCACGCTATTGTTACGTTCAGCTTGAATGGCCAGAGGCCATCTGTTACATGACTGTGGGACGCCCCGTGCATGCCCAGACCCATCTCAGGACGGATGCCTGGCGTCCGTGTTCCGGTGTCTCCGATCTGACTCTGCCTGGACGTCGGCTTCCCCTTCCTTCTCCCACCTCCTGGGGACTGACGCCAGGCCACAGTGGCGATGGTCTGCATGTTTCCCCGAGGGTTTCAGGATGCCATAGGGGAACGGCACGCAGAAAAGGAAAACCTAAAACTTGGTGTCAGATGTTTCTGCTCCAGGGGTCCCCGGCTCACCCAGTGTTTCTGGCGTCTCCGTCTCTGCCTCTTGGAAGTCAGGTCAGTTGACTTCACAGACAAAGTCTGCCAGCAAGGAAGTTGGGGTGTCTGGAGGGCTCAGTCGGTTAAGCACCTGCTTCGGCTCAGGTCATGATCTTACGGTTTGCAAGTTCGAGGCCCGTGTTGGGCTCCTCTGCTGTCGGCAAGGAGCCTGCTTTGGATCCTCTGTCCCCTTCTCTCTCTCTGTCCCTCCCCTACTTGTGCTCTCTCTCAAAAATAAACATTACAATTTTGTTTTTTTAAAGTGCTTCTTTCACTGGATTATTCCAGGCCCTCTTCGGCTGCCGAGCGCCGGTCTCTCCTCTCCCATGTCTGGTGTCAGCTCACGCCCGATGCTTCAAGCGGCTTCTTCCCCAGAAGGTCCTTTCAGACTTCTGCTCAAGACCCACACTTGCTAGGTGCTTCTATTTTCTTCCCTTCGTGCACATTACTCTTTGTCTTTAAAAAGTTACCATAATGGGAGAATTGACTTTTTGTGGGGCGGGGGCGGGAGGGGGCAAGCTGATTGATTTTTCACACTATCGTAGTCAGAGAAAAACAACATAAAATATCTTAAGAACAACCATCACCGGAAGGTCTCTCCAAGCCTTCCGGAGTCCACCCACAGCCACTTCTGGAACTTTCCCTGGTTTTCTTTCCTCTTTCCTCCCTTCCGGAGTCTGAGATGAACCCCACTCAGCAGCAGCAGGTGCAGGAAAAGTCCCTTGGTGCTTTGAAAGTTACTGTAACATGCAAACGTGTGCTGACGGGTCTGATCTCAAGAAGGTGTGTTCCCTTTCCAGCAGGGCAGATTCAATGCCTTCCGGAATGAGGGCGTTCTAGGATGCTCCCCCTACACATGCGCACAAGGCGATCACACACCTTCGTTTTTCATCATTTTACCCTGTTCCCCAGCCCACACTTTGCCTTTCGTGCTGTGGGGGATCTCGGCCACAGTCAGCTAACAGCTCGATGAACGCCCTGGATTAGTTTCCTCTAAAATAGCCGATGGGACGAAAAGGAAGTGAAAGTTTGTTTCCTTGATCAAGGTTGAAGAGGTAGGTTGAGAAGCTTGTGTTCCGCGAGCCGTTTCACCGCAAAGGAAAGGGACGCAGGAAGGGCACACTTGTGGACGAGAGAGGGAGCTGATCCAAGTGTCTTCCATTTTCAGAAACCAAATAGAACATCTGATGGAAAGATCAAATGTTTTCTATAAAGAACTAACCCTTTCGATGTGGGGGTCCATATTATGTTTATGATAACATTCTCCTCTGGGATGTTTGGACGGCAAGTTTGGACAAGCGAGGCGCGGCTAGCCGTGTAGCCGTGTGTTGGTTGAGTTGCGTGGGGCAGGGCACGGGGACTCTGACGTGCAAAATGTCACGGACTCAATCTGTGCTGCCAAGTAAGAGCCACCTCCAAATATTCGCCACACCTGCATGGAATTAATGTCAGTTCCCCATGTGTGATGGGAGAGAAAGGTAACCTTAATCTCTATCATATGTCTCGGAAAAGCTCCAGACAGACACCAGCCTGGAGTGAGAAGTGTGGCGTTTTCAGTTCCTAATGTTTAAAGGGTAACATTTCCTTGGTTTCATAAAACAGAATGAAGGCCTTTTTTGGGGAGCCTGTTTTAAAGGAAATCTTGAGGGAGTGACTTCTGTAGGCATTCGCTGCTGTCAGGAAAAGAGGAAAGCAGCAAGGGGAAATCTCTTGCCTCGGATCCCATGGCCTGTTAAAGACAGTCCCGGTTTGACATGGGGGACTGGCAAGTTGCTTTAAGACACACAAAACGTCTCTGCAGAAGGGACTCCGTGGGGAAGGGGCTTACGGGCTCTGCAATCTGCACATGGAATACTGAAGACGGGTGCATTTTCTGAAGGTTCAAACCTTTCGTCAGATCTCGAATAAATCCATCGCCCGGAAAAGTTTAGGACATGCCCACTGCCTCCCACCAATGTAGATCCGGCACAGGTTAGAAAAACGAATGTAAAAGAACTCTCAGCAGCCAATGAAATCAACAGAGGAGACTAGAGGCAGATCTTGCGTGGTACTGAAATGGAAGGGGACTTTGCAAGCACAAAGAAATGGGAGAATTCACAAAAGGTGAATACGCTTACTATTCAAAGCTGGAAGTCCTTTTATAACCCAAAATATCATAAATAAAACGCAAAGATAAATTAGGGAAATGTTTATAGTAAATTACTGGAAAAAGGTAAATAGTCCTAATGAGAAAATAAACTCTTAGAAATCGGGAAGAAAAACTCTCTCAAGTAGAAAAACGTAGGCAAGGGGTAGGGACAGACAATTCAGAGAACAAATACAGTTAATAGCAGCTGTCCATTGGAACTGGCTGGTACTAGCTCACGTCAGCCAATTCTCTGCTCCTCATTGACATCATGTTGAAGGCTTGAAATTGGCCATGGTGGGATTTTTTGTTATGACAGAGAAATCGCTGACCAATCGAGGCTTTTGTGTTTGTTTTTTTGACAGCCAGTTTAATGGCACAGCACTGGTTAATAGATATATAAAAAGCAGTTCGAGTGTACCAATAATCAGAGAAATACAAAGAGAAATGAGGTCTGGACACAATGGAATAAACACACTCCGCCCTATACCTCCTGCAAATTACAACAAACGAGGCTGGAGAAAATCCATAGAGCAACTGACAGAGACTCTGAAAGCTGGAAAAAAGTAAGCGGACTGCCTAGAGACCTTAGAACTCATGGAACTACCCATTAGTGAGTTCCTGTTTTTGTTTTTGCCTTTTTTATGTCTGGGCCCCCACTCCGGAGAGGCTCCCAATCTGGAAATGCCAATGGCATCAGACCGAAGAGAGGCCCAAGGAAAGCCTGCTCTCTCTAGTCCAAAGGTGTGGGAATGGGATGACCCAGTAAGAGTGAAGTATTTTGAGCACACCTGACCTTCCTCCAGTTTCAGGCGGGCACACAAAAAGCCATCCCGTCTGCCTCCGACTGGGCACCACATCCTGGAGATGGTAGAGCCCTGCTTTCTGATCCTGCTGACGATAAGAGGCCACGTCTCTGCCCTGGCACAGAGGCTGTGGGAGGAACTTTTCAGTGGATTTCTCATCGCCACAGAGGCCGGAAGGAGGTGGAACAACATTTTTCAAATGTGAAAAGAAGAGCCAACCCAGAATTCTATATGCAGTGAAAATATCCTTTGGGAAGAGAGGCGAGATAGACATTTCTGGAGGAAGGAAAAGCAAGAGAACTTGTCACCAGCAGACTTGCTTTAACAGAGTAGCTAAAGGAAGGTTTTTCAGCCAGAAAGGAAATGATAATGGAAAGACACTCAGAATATCGGGAATGAAGGAAGAAGAGAAAGGGTGGATATGTGAGGAGATGTAGTAGACCGCTCTTTTTTTTTTTAAGTTTATTTATTTTGGGAGAGAGACAGAGAAAGAGACAGTGACAGAGACAGCGCAGAGCCTGCTTACTTGGGATTGTCTCTCTCTATCAGTGCAGAGCCTGACTCGGGGCTCAAACTCATGAGCTGTGAGATCATGACTTGAGCCGAAGTCAAGAGTCGGACGCTTAACTGGCTGAGCCACTCAGGCGCCCCATGTAGTAGACCACTCTTACGTTTTAAAACTTACGCTTGATGGTTGAAAGCAAAATTACAATATCTGAAGTGGTTCTCAATGAACATGAAGGTAACACCCAAGACATCCATGTGATAAAAGGAGAAGGCTAAAGGGACCTTGGAGGAGGTAACATTTTTACATTGCACTTGAAGTGATAATGTACTAATACTAGTAGACTGTGATAAATTATGCCCATGTAGTGTAACCTTTAGAAAAGCAGTTTTTCAATGAGTTGATTTTTGTCCCTCTGGGGACATCTGGCAATGTTTGGAGATATGGTTACATGTGCTACTGCCATCTAGTTGCCAATCTACAACACACAGGACAGTCCCATTCAACAAAGAGGTATCCAACCCCTGATGCCAGCAATGCTGAGGCTGAGAATCCTTGCCTTACAGCAAATGTATAAAAAACTATACAAAGACAAATCTCAAAGAAAAATAGAGATAACACAGAATACTAAAAAATGTTTAGCTAACTTATAGGAATTCAGGAAAGTGGAGCACAATAAACAAAAATCAGAGGGAACAAACAATATTAAAATGGTAGACAAATTCTAACATCAATAATTGCATCAAAAGTAAATGATCTAAACACTTATTAAAAGGCAGTGACTGATGGAATGGATGACCCAGCTACATGTTGTCTCCGAGAAACTCATTTCCAATAAGATGATACAGGTACGTTAAGAGTAGAAAGGCGGGAAAAGATAAACCTTGCAAACACAAATCAAAAGAAAACTGAAATGGATACATTAGTATGAGATAAAATAGATTTTAGAACAAAGATAATTACCAGCACTAAAGAGGGACATGACATAATGATAAAAGGGTCCATTCACCAAGAAAACAGAACAACCCTAACTGTGTCTATCACAAACGCCAGAGCTTCAAAATACATAAAGGAAAAACTGATAGACTGAGAAGAGACACATCTATGGTTGAAAATGTTCATATCACTTTCAGTAAGTGATGGAACCACTAGACAGAAAAAAAATATTTTTTTATATCAAATTGGCAAAGCTTTGAAATGGTAATACTTAGAACTACCAAAGTCATGGTCTCTGTAATAATGTGGAAACATAAATATACATAGTAGTCCTGAAAAAATATTTAATTTCTGTATTAAGAGGCTTAAAAGGGTTATAGCATTTTTCAACCCCAATATTTTCACTTTTAGGAATCTTTCCTAAGAGAATAACTAAAGTTTCCCCAAATTAATCTGTTTGGACCTTCACAACAGAGTGATTCATAACAGCAAAACTTAGAGATGTCTGAACTTGCCCACTAATTGGCAAGTGCTTAAAAATAGTATTCTTTATACATGTATAGTGCTATGGTTCAAATAACATTTCTAAGAATTTTTAATTCCATGGTAAATAGGAATGATTTTTAAGGCAAAAAACTAGTATATAAAGCAATGTGCATATAGAATAATCTAAATTATGTCAAAAATACACATACAATAGTTCAGTACAGAAATCACTAGAAGTATGACAATGATAGCAGCGAAAACTTACCAGGGATTATTTCTCTGTGTTTTTCATTTGCTTGTTTTTACTACCTTTCCCCCTCAAGTTTCCTATTGTGAAATGATGTCTTATTCATGGTCATAACAAACAGAAACCATTACTTCGAAAACAGCACAAAAATGAGTTGATATATAGAGTGTCTAACACCATGCTGCATCGGGTATAAAGAAACCCAGTGGCTGAATTCTTGCAAATAGTTTTGAAAATGAAAACTAGGGGGCACCTGGGTGGCTCAGTCGGTTAAATGACTGACTCTTGATTTCGACTTAGGTCATGATCTCACGGTTCATGAGATCGAGCCCTGTGCTGTCCACGAGGAGCCTGCTTGGGATTCTCTCTCCCCCTCGCTCTGTCTCTTCCCTGCTCATGCTCTCCCACTCCTCTGTCTCTAAATGAATAAATAAACTTAAAAAAAATAAAAAGAAAATGAAAAATGGTAAGAAAGTATGCCCATTAATATTCCTAAAGTGACCATCTTCGTTTTGTTGTTCCGGCCTTACTATTAGCAGTGGCCCTGCCATTCTCGAAAGTGTCACGGTTTAGGTGGTAAGTTGCACGGGGACATTCACTGTTCTGAAACATATTCCTGAGAAAACGAGCACGTGGCGCATCATGACTATACACCAAGCACGGCGCCCAAGGATTTCTCTCGCTTCACCACCCGAGGAGCTGAATTGTCTCTGTTTCATCAACGCCCCGTCAAGTTAACCAACTAGATGTCGGCAAGTGGTAGGGTCTGGATTTGAATGGCATCTATCTCAGTAGCGGCGGAAGGCATACCTGGGCCTGCCGAAGAGGAGGGTTGGCCGGCAGGGGTCTGGTGGGCACGAGGGGCGCACGAGGAGCCTTCTGGAGAGGTGGGAGCACTCGCTGAGGCGAACTGGGTGGAGGGGCGTCGAGGGCTCTGAGGGGTCCGCTGATGTCAAGATTCTGACACTGTGGCCACCTCCTGGTGTTGTCCTGCAGGGGCGGAGCGAAAGCCATGGCGTCACAGGTCTCGCCTCCTTAGGAGACAGGGGTGCGCACTGGTCTGCTATCGCTGAAGGGGCCGGCGGTGCCGTTCCATGAGAGGGCGTCTATCATCACTTATTTAAACTTCACAACTGTAGCACAAGCACCCCTCCTCACAAAGCGTGGACTAGCAGGATCGGTTTCTACGTGAATTTTAAAAACTGGTTTAATCCATTAACAAATAGGCACAAGGCACCTGAGGAAGCGCCAACGCGTTTGAGGACACACACCAGATCTTATGGAAACAATGAAAGGCTTGTTCGGTGAGGCGTAAGGCGATGCCCTCGAAGTTCTGTGAGAACCGAGGAAGCCCCGGCAAGGAGGATGGAAGCTTCTGGAAGCTGAGGTGAGGGGCCCACACCTGGAGGATCAGGTTGTACACAGTGCCCCGGCCTCGAGGGCAGATCGTGCAGACGCAGCGTGGGCTGTGTGCCTCGGGCCCCTGCCTCTCTCCTTCCTTTCTCTCTTCCTAAAACCAGCTTTCTTAGGGATTCACGGACATACGACTAATGCACACGCTGAAACCGGACAGCGTGGAAAATTTTGACACGCGTCCACACCGACGAAACCATCACGATATGCAAGATAGTGAGCGTAGATCCGCCGTCACCCTTCCCCCGCCCTCCTCCCTTGCGACTACTGATCTGCTTTCTGTCACTCTCAAATAGTTTGCATTTTCTAGAATTTCATATAAATGGAGGTAGAGGGTATGTACTCTGCCAGCCTTCTTTTATGTGGCATAATTCTCTTGAGATTCATGTTGTGTATATTAATAGTTCGTTCTTTCTTACTGCCGAATAGCGTTCCATTGTGCAAATATACCAAAATTTGTTTATCCTTTTACCTGTCGATGGAAATTTGGGTCGTTTCCCATTTTTGGCTCCTCAAAATTAAGCTGGTGTTTTGGCTCTCGCAGGTAAAGCTAGCTGTTCTCACTCAAGTCCCGCATTTGGGGCCGAGAGGTGGTAAAGCTTATTAGGAATGACAGCCTCCTCCCAGGAGCCCAATCCTCCATACTTTGGAATCAGGTAAGATACAGGAGATAAAACAGTTTATTGCTTACTAACAACGTGACGCTAATTTTTAAAGTCATTTGTCCTCTCTCGACACCAGCACTGTTCACTGCTGTAATCCGGACCCTTGTTGAAGGAGTCCAGTCTTCAAGAATTCTCATGGATACACCAGAAACACTTGGTGGGAAAACTAAATATTGGAGTGAAGTCTGGTGATAATTCACCAGGGAGAGGGAACGTTCGGAGCCAGGAGGGAGCCAGCAGGCGCTTTGGGTCAAGGATCCGGCTCTTTGAAACCAGAGGGTTGACAGGGTGTCCACAGCCCAGAGCTGGAGCAAAGCGGGCCCAGCGGTGTATCTCTTAGAGATGGGCTGGAAAGCGCAGGCCCGAGAGGGTCACCCGAACCTCACCAGTGGCATTTGAAGCCACAGGAGGAGGACCCAGAGCCGGGAACCTGCCTGGGGGGCAGACCCGGTGGGCTTGTCTGGGCGATCGGAAGGCTCACGGCTCACAGTGGGGCACGCGGCGCGTTGCACGGGGGACCCCGCCCCTCAAGGATCTAGTGGAACATCCACGGGGCACGGTGGGTCCCCTCCCGGCCCTTGACCGCCCCGTCACCACGCTGCTGTTGGACTCAGCGTGGGGACTCTGCGTTTCAGGGAACTCTCTGTGCTCCGGGTCTCTCTCTAGATCTCTGGGATGGATTCCCACTCGGGCTCTCGTTGGGAGACATTGAGACACGGGTGTCTCGACGTGCACACTGCCCTGTGACATTAGTCTACAACTTACCTTCGACAAACTGGAATGCTGCGGCTTCCTCACCAGGCCTTTGCCAAGGTGGCTGAGGTGGGCCTGACCGGGGTTCCAGCCGCGCGACGGCCGAGAGGGGCGCACACACCTGTGAGCAATCCCGTTACACGTAAACAAGCGCGTTTCCCCGAGGGTGGGCCCAACGCGTTTCCTATTTGGTTCGCGATCTCGAACGATCGCTGACTTATATTAACTCGGTGTGGGAAGCATGCGAAGGAAATACCATCTAACGTTCTTACAGGATTAAAAAGTAAGTATCGATCCCCACCCCTCCCCCAAAGCCACTCTTCTGTGAAATCAGTTCCTGCCGTCCGCACATACGCGGCTTTGCGACGCCTGGGAGACGCGTTACGGAAAGCTGGCATCTCGGCAATCATGCTTTTGAATGTATTTGGATCAAAAGCTACCCCATCTGATGAAAATATTTGAACGTCCCACGTCTAGTAAAAATTCCTGACGTAAGGGCGGGAAACAATGCATCAGTGGGACTCGTTATTTATATAATAAGCAGCAAATCGTTTGAAGGCAAAGGGGAGGGGGCGACGGGCCCGGCGGTGATTTAAAAAACCCCAAGCAACAGTTTTACTCTCCGAACGTCTGGCCTCGTCTCTGCTGAGGAAAACGAAGCGCAGAGCAGTTTGGCTGCACGTTCTTTCAGGTGCCATTTCTGGAAAAGAGGACCCGAAGCCGAGGTACCTTAGCTTTTCAATGGTGGTTTTTTTATCTGTAAACAGCAGGCGTATCAACGGCTTCCTTTTCAGATAAACCACGAATCCGGCCGCGAGAAGACACAGGACGGTCACCAGGATCCCTACAGTTAAGCCTTGGTTATCTGAAACAAAACGCATTTCGCTCAGCGAGAGGGGCAGGGAGAGTGGAATACGGGAGGTAGCCGGCCGTGACATTTACGGCAACGTGAGCTTTGAAGGAACGCGTCGGAGTGAGTGACGTCCTGATAAATTAGTCTCGCTTCAAAGGTCACGCCCGAGGTTCGGTCCGTGTCGCCGTCGTTCATTTCTGACAGCAGAAATGTTGCAGTCTGGCGGGGGGGGGCCGCAGCCCTGGCCGCACAGTCCCCCCCCGCCCGGCCCTAGCAGGGACGGCGGCCACGGAGGGTGGCAGGGAGCCTGCACGTCCCCAGCTGTGACCTTCCCAGCCCCGCCCCCCTCACAGATACGCCCTCCGGGCTCTCTTCTTCTCTCATCCTTTAGAGTTTGCTTTTGTTGTGTTTC
>PITB01019723.1:0-32261 GCA_004024585.1 Paradoxurus hermaphroditus
CACCTCTGCTCAGGAGAGCGTTCCCCATCTGCGGGAAGGTCTGTTTCAGTCGCTTCACCCAGCTGCCCATCCAGAACGGCAAGGACAAAAGACGGTGCCCTGGAGACGAGTCACATTAAGGGCGGGAGAACTTTGCCCGGGGTTTTATGACACGGGGACCCTGCAGGAACGGTATGCGCTTGTCCGTGTTGTTGGCCCGAGCTGAGGCCGCGTGAGGTTTTCGTGCTCAGGGTGTGTTTGTCTCGGCAGCTGGGATGACAGCAGCTCCGTCAGCAGCGGCATCAGCGACACCATAGACAACCTCAGCACCGATGACATCAACACCAGCTCCTCCATCAGTTCCTATGCCAACACACCTGCCTCCTCTCGCAAAAACCTGGATGTGCAGGTAAGGATCAGGTTCCCCCGAGGGCCCCTGCCAGCGGGGAGCCTCAGCTTGTGGACCAAGGGGGCCATTGGGGGTGAGCAGAATCCCCAGGTCCATGAGGTGAGGGCTGATTTGCTCACCGCATCTCACGAACTGTTGCCCCCGCTGGCAAGAGAAAGGGGGTCCGGTCGTGGGGCCCTGGACGCAGGAGTGGAGACGCCCCACCATCGTCTCCGAAGGCCTTGATAAAGCCGGATTTCCTTCCTGCACCTTAGTTTCAGAATCTTTTCTTTTCTTTTTTTTTTTTTTTAAAGAGGATCCTGGACTCAGTTGGTCATTCTGAACAGGGCATGTATGTCCCCTCCTGGGCCCCGGGGGCCACTGCTGTCCAGGGCACATGCCGGTCTCTCCAGAGCGATGAGGTGGGACCAGATGCCGACAGTCCTGGGCTGAAAGACCAGCACGTCCTGACGAGGGTCGGGAGCTGTCCGTCTGTAGGTCCCACGCTCCCGCTGATGGGTTTTCTGTGGCTGACGGCGTCCCTCTCCTTTTAAACTAGACTCCGTATCGCATTTTACAAATTGCATGATTTCACCTGAAAATGAGATTCTGGTTTCTCTTGAAAAATCGGAAGATCTTGCTTTCTTGAACCTACGTTCTCCACAGGGCAACGGTTAGCAGGCCTCCAAGTGTCTGCCCCCTTCGGACACACGTCCCCACGCGCCACAGTTGCCCCTGGCCAGCCGCACCCTTCAGTGTACCTGCCAGACCCCAAGGTGGTTCGTTTTCAACCCCTACTTGGAAACTCTGAGATGGTATTTCTCAGATAGCGTGCCACCTTATGTTTGCTCCCAAAGTGGCTTCGTGTGGGCACGTTCACTTCCCTTCACGGGGCTCCTTGCTGTCAGAGCGGCTGGTTCTAGCGAGCTCATGTTACTAGTGGAAAACTGAGGTGCCATCCTCATGGCCAGCCTCCAAGGCGGGACTGACCGGCACAACGACTGGTCGGCTGTGGCGGCACTGGTATACGGGGACCGGGACCTTTTGTGACGGGTCCCTCCCACCGGTGGGGGCCGCTGCCTCCAGTGAAGCCATGCGAAGGTCGGATTGGGACAGTCTCCCTGAAGGCTCTTGCAGAGGGCAGAGCTGCCCTCGCCCCCTTCCTTCGCTCCCTTCCACACTCGCCTCCTTTCTTAGCTCTTTCTCTGCAAGACACGACCTGCTTTGGAAATTTCTATGCTTCCAAAGGTATCTTTTTTTTTTTTTTTGAGGACAGGGCTAAATAAAGAACGTGTCAGAGCGTGGGAGTACTTCTGCCCCACAGAAATGTGGACACTGACTGCCTGAGGAAATACATCGGGTGTTAACTCCGGGATTGCCTGTGACTTTCTGCATTTGCACTTTCGCCAGAGTTTCTAATTATTGTTGAGTGAGAGGTGCATTGTGATTGTCGTTAAGGGAAGGAAACCCAAAAGGTTTGGGATGTTGGAGGTGCTGATAATCTGTATTTTTGAGAGAGAGAGAGAGAGAGAGAGAGAGACAGAGGGTGAGTTGGGGAGAGGCAGAAAGAAAGGGAGACACAGACTCCAAAGCAGGCTCCAGGCTCTAGGCTCTGAGCTGTCAGCACAGAGCCCAGTGCCGGGCCCGAACTCACCGCGAGATCATGACTCGAACCCAAGTCAGATGCTCAACTGATTGAGCCACCCAGGCGCCCCTACTTTATAAAATGCATTCAAGTTCTATACTTAAGATCGTGTGTTTAGTATATGAATGTTATACTTTTGGTTGAAAATAGGATTCAAAGATTTAAATCACTGCCTAAGACGGATCACCATTCAATCAGCGATTAGACACAAGTTAGAAATGCCTGGCCAGCCTGTGTCCCTGCCGCCTCCCCCTTGCCAGCTGTCACAGTGTCCACCTGTTTTCCTTTCCTCGCAGACACTTTTTTTTTCCTGAGACTCTTTCTAATTTCAGAGTAACAATAACAACCAAGCTTTTTTAGACTCTCCTTAGATATTGAGGTGGAGAACCAAGAGAGGAGAGGGAGAGACAGAAAGAGAGGGCTGGTGCGGGGTGGAGGGGGAGGGAAAGGTGAGTAAAACCAATAGGCTTCTCTCTTGTGTAGTTTTGAGGTCGCAAAAGTCTTGCGTTTAAGATGCACGTTGAGCCCAGGAGAGTCTGTGTTGGAAGAATCTCCTTGTCCTTCCTTTCCCTCCCACAAAGCTAGAATTGGCACCTGTTTTCCACATGGATACAGAGTCAGCATGTGGGACTTACAGGTGATTTCCTGTGTGATCTGTTCAGGTCTGGGTAACGCCAGGACCCCCTCCTCCTCGACCATCTCTTTGCTTCCATCTGGAAAATGTCACATCAGAAAAGATTCAAGGATACTACACAAACCTGTCTTTGGATAAGGTTCAGAAAGTTCATTTCAAGGGATGCAAGGGGTTATGTGTATTGTTTTGTTTTGTTTTGCCGTAAGACTGCCCGAGTTTAAAACACTTAAGTGAAAACTAAGCAAGCAGGTCTTGGAATAAAAGAAACGTAGACTTGCACCCGTGGTTACTAGGATTCCTGCGGAGGTGGTGTCCCTGGCATCTCTTTGTTCCTGTCCAAGGAGCATCTCCAAATATTTGAATCAGCGGAAATGGCGGCCTCCCCCCTCCTCCCCTCTTCCCACTCTCAGGAAGGCTAAGGACCATTACTCCTCCCTGAGCAGCCTCAGGCAACGGGAAGATGTGCCCCGCTGTCATTCCCCAGGGCTCGTTCAGGTTTCTGTCGCAGGCGGGCTTCCCCCGATCGAACGGGGAGCACACAGTGTCCCCGGCAAGGCATGGAGTGGCAGGGGGAAGCAGCGGTTCAGCGCATCCTGCGGAAAGCAGGCGGAGGACTGGTTGCCTGGCCGGCTTTTCGTACTGGAAAAGCTTGAGGAAACCACTAGAAGGAACTACATGCGAGGGACAGGAACGTTGTCCAGAAGCCTAAGGAGCAGCCTGGGTAGCGGAGGGGCTCACAGAGGAGCCGTCCCTGGGAGATGAAAGTCCCCTTTGTCTGTGGGTGACGACTCGCCTCGAGGATGGGGAGGAGCACTGGGGGTGCCCTCGGTGGGGCACACGTGCCCGGGTGTCCGGCGCGGGGCCTCCGATCACTGCTGCTCCGCTGGGCAGAGCGTCCCCCTGCTTGAGGTCTGACAGCCGCTTGATGGACGTCCCCCACGAGCCCCGGTGAGTGTGGCTGGGCAGCCGGACGGGTTGCGGTGTCTGGGAGAAGGTGGAGACTCTGAGGTCAGGATGGGGGTTCCATTTCTGTGGCATCCTTGGATAAGCTAACCAGCTCTTCAAGCCCCTGCCTGCTGGTCCGTGGCGTCACAGAAAGGAGACTTCCCTTGAAGGCTGAGTGTGGTGGCGGTGTGGAAATACTTACTGGCCATGCTCTCTCGGCGTCTAATTCTCGGTAGGTGCCCAAGTCGCTTTCTTTTTTTTCTTTTCCTTTTCCTCCTTTCTTTTCTTTCTTCCTCCCTCTGGGTTACCTGTCCGTCTGCCTCCCTCCTCCATTCGTGTCAGTAACCAACATTTGGCGGTGTTCTTAATACATTTTGCAATTCATCTTCCCTTCTGCAACGTTTTCTTTTTAGGACGATGCGTTGGTGGCAGAGGGCTTTGCCAAACACACGTCTCTCCCCGACGTCATCGTCTCTCCATCCACGTCCTTGGTCATTCAGTATTTGTTCTCGGTCCGTGGAAGGTTTCGTTCCAGGCGCCGGGGTACAAAGAGGCAGACGTCACACACGGCCCTTCGTTTTCACTTCCTGTGACGTTTTTAATAAAATATGCGAGGGTGGGGGGGGGGATAATTCCACGTGAGTTTAGTTTTCGCTACTCCAGGAAATAAAGTCCTGAATTCTGTGGCAGGGATTCCTGTCCTGCGTGGCCTCCAGTTTGCCCCGAGCCTTCTAGATGGTCTCTGGATGTTGGACCGGATTCAGGGGTAGGGTTCGGCGAGGAGGAGGGGCTCCCCTTCTGCCCACCTGCTAGGTGCGGCCGCTTGTGACTTGAGGCGGGGTGCTTTCCTTCTTCAACCCTGGACTTTCCTGGTCTGTAAAATCTGGATAATAATTCAGGCTCAGAGGGTTAGATGAACTGACCATGTGTGCAGAGGGACGCGGTGCCTACCTAGCAAGAGAAGTGGCCAGCGATGACGTGGATGTCGCCGATGTCACTGTAATTACTACAGTTGAAGCTATAGCCAGTGCAGTGTCTTGATCTGCGGGGGACGTAGGCGTGAAGAGGGCAGCGTCCTGGCTTCTAGAGCCTTGTGGCCCCAAAGCGGGAAAGACGAGTCCCGTGTTCATCCTAATGCAACAGAGAAATGGGAAAAATGCTTAACGAAGGACAACCAAGTGCTGGGGATTTTCAGAGGTGGGAGGGTTGCTGACAAAAGAGCCAGTGTTTGAGTTCCTCCACTTAGAACTGAGTTCCTTGGGTCTCTAAGACTCCTGTCTGTCGTATCTCCGTTTTATACGTAGGTAATAAATAGCCCCAGGGGAGGGAAGCCGCTCCCTCCTGGGTCACACGCGACAAAGGACTGGCAGCTCCCAGTATGTGAGCTCACACCACACCTGTGTCCCCCCCACATTGGGCCACGTGGCCCTCACCTCGCTCCTCGGACCACCTTGCTTCCACCCTCTCGCTGTCCCCTCTGCGGTCCCTGAGCAACCTGGGCCCTCGGCGGTGAGCCCTCCAGAATTTCAGGCCTCCTCCCCACCTATGTGTGGGCGCTTCCCCGCCTTCCCTCTGGGATGTTGAAGGAGTAAGTCGACTTCAGGTAGGGGCAGTAGGAAAATCTTTACAGAACGAGGTGCCATTTGAAATGAAATTAGTGCCTGACGAAGACACCGAGACCCAAGAGAAGGGTGCGGCTCTTTGTACAGCCCCCCGCAGCTGGCCTGCCGCCCTTTGCCTCTCGGCTCTGGGAACGGAGAGGCTGGGACTTACTTCTCCATCTTATCCCCGGTGATGCCACCATACGGTCTGGCATATAGCTAAGGAATTGCGCACTGAAAGCCAAGAGAGTGTCCCAGGACAGACGCCTGCGAGGCAGAGTAGAGCTGGGAAGGCTACCCGCCCTGGACCAAACTGGGGCTGTGATGGTTGGATGATTGTTCTCTCTAGAGGGGGATTCAAACCACACTCCTGGGCCAAGACCACGCACACGCTCTCTGCCTCTGGTTCTGTCAGAGTTCTGGGGGGGGCGGGCACACCGGAGGGTGGGCTGGAGTTGGGGAACAGCCAGCCAGCCAGTATGGAAGGAGAAGCTACTGGGCATAGGCAGCGTGTTAGGTGCTGCGAGGCATGCAGAAACGTCTCATGTCCTTGGACTTCTCCAGAAAGGCAGTGCGGCATAGTGGCTAAAATACAGGCTCTTCGTTTAAGACTCCCGAGGATCCGTGAATCTCCACTTTTTCACGGTGTGGTCACGGGCAAATTTCTACTCATGCCTCAGTTCTCTTATGTGAATTTGAGACTATGAACTGTAAGTAACTTCCTCATAGATTTTTTTAGCCCGGTGCCTAGCAATAATAAGTACTTAATAAGTGTTAGTTGTTACTGGTACTACTGTTGGCATCACTCCAATTGGATTGGGTAAAATAAGGTATGGGCACATGAAAGCAATAATACAGTAACCCAGAATGTGGTATGTGCCAAGTTTTCAGTGGTTCCTAGCGCGTATTAGAATGTGTCAGAATGGGGGCACCTGGGTGGCTCAGTCAGTTAAGCGGCTGACTTTGGCTCAGGTCATGATCTCACGGTCTGTGAGTTCGAGCCCCGTGTCGGGCTCTGTGCTGGCGGCTCAGAGCCTGGAGCCTGTTTCAGATTCTGTGTCTCCCTCTCTCTCTGCCCTTCCCCTGCTCACGATCTGTCTCTATGTCTCAAAAAGAAAATAAAAAAGCGCTAAAAAAAAAAAAAAGTGTCAGAATGTACTTGAACATGAACTCCAGGAAATCAAGGGCTTGTACTTGTTCTTCTTCATTGTAGTGTTCCTAGTCCCTGTAAGTTTGCCTGGCACAAGGTGGCACCCAGTAAATAGTTGTGGATCGAATGTTTCCAGAGCCAGTCTCTTTCCTGCCTCAGGGCCTTTGCACGTGCTCTTCCCTCTGCCTGACATACTCCTCCCTAAACTCTTCTTAGGAAGTTTCTTCTCACTCTTTAGGGCACTTCTTCAAAAAGACCTTACCTGACCACCGCCGCCCCCCCCCCCCATCATCATCATCGTCTAAATTACATCAGTGTACTTCTCTCTCATATCCTTGTCCTTTTTCATAGGAGATTCTTCAAAATTCACCATTACTCATTTATTTGTATTTATTTATCCGACCTCTGCCTCTTTCACTGGATTGCAAACTCCAGAAGGGCCGGGGATTAATCTTACCCACAGATCCTCAGCCCTTCTACAGTACCTGGCGGGCAGCAGGCTTAGAGGATATTCTGGTTGAATTAACAAACTTAAGTGTTTACAGGCTGCGGCGGTGGGGACCGAGAGCAGGGAACTTTGGTCTCAGTGCATCTGTAAAATCGAGGGGGACTGTCATTACTCTCCTTGACCAGCGAGTGGCCAGGATCGGAGATCGCTCTGCGGAAGTATACAGCACCTTGGAAAGCATGTGTGCCAAGGCTGTGCCCTTGCTGTGTGTTCAGATGCAGGAACACCCTGTCTTGCGTCCCTTGCCACGGGTGAATGGAGAGCTCCCCACAGTCAGGGAGCGAGAGTTCCGTCCCCCTCCTGTTTCTGGTGCCCGGTACCCAGAGGGAACGCAGTATGTGTTTGAGGGATGGCTAAACAAGCAAAGGCACCCACAAGGTAGCTGTGATGGAGGAGTGGAGTTTACAAAGCGTACGGGGTTGAGGCAGGTAGGGAGGCCACGGCACTGTCAGGGAGGTGATTTAACTGGGGCCGCTTGTCTGTAGTTAGCTTTGTCCCATTTAGCATTGTGTCTGCAGAGGAAGGCACGGGTACTACTCTTGGATGAAAGGCATTCGGCCAGATTCTTGCCAGGTTGTCGTTCTGATTCCCTACCCTGCTGGCATTGCCCGCTGTTGATCGTTGAGTAGGGTACGTACAGGACTTGTAACTCGGGGTGGCCACCCTACAGTGTTGCTAACTCCCTTCTCCATTCACTGCGCTGTTTCTCCCGACCGGCATCCCCTCCAACTGGCCCCGACCCCCTAAGGAGGCCCCCAGAGCATTCTGGTTAGCTCTGTGCTTTGTCACTGCAGTGAATCATTAACATCACACTTCTGTCCCCTCCTGGTTCCATGGCCAGCAGGTCAGGGCTCTTTCAAAGAAAGCTGGCTAATTATATCCCTTGTCTGAACAAAATCCCACAAGAGGAGCAAAGCAGTGGCATATAAAGGGAGCCTGTGGGAGCGGGCACCTCAGGCTTCGGCACAGGCAGCGGGGGTGCGGGGAGTGGCTTTTGAGGATTTGTCTCCTCCCAGCCCCTCTCTCGCCCTGATCTGTGCGGACCTGGCAGCCACCCTCGCGTGCTCGGGCTGCGTGTTAGACTGTGGCGCTGTGCCGTATTCAAAGATTTTGCTGCCTGCAGAGTGATAGGAAGACAGCAGAACAAAAGGAAACAGGCCAGGAGACTGGATGCTAGATGCAGATTGGTCTCCGGAGTTAGAGGCGCTTGGCGCCAGGTGGCGGAGAGTTGGCTGAATTCTCCCTACGTCTCCATCTGCTCACGGTTCTCCTCCGAGGGGCTCCGTCCCCCTCTCTCCCCCGGCCCCTCCTACTCTCCCTCTGTGCCCCCTTCTAGGCCGTAGTTAGAGCCTCTACTTTCCTCGAACCAAAACAAGTTTTCTAGCAAGATCACCAGACTGTAAAGGCCCAAACATTTTCAAATAGTTATCGCTCCTTGTATTGACATTCTTACTCTGGGCTGGGGGGCCCCCGGCCCGGCATTCGGGAAGGACTGACTAATTCAGAGTCTCATCCACAGACCGACGCTGAGAAGCACTCACAGGTGGAGAGGGGTTCCCTGTGGTCGGGCGATGACGTCAAGAAGTCAGACGGAGGGTCAGACAGCGGCATAAAGATGGAGCCAGGGTCTAAGTGGAGGCGGAATCCCTCGGACGTGTCTGACGAGTCCGACAAAAGCACGTCGGGCAAGAAGAATTCGGTCATCTCCCAGACGGGCTCGTGGCGACGAGGCATGACGGCTCAGGTGGGCATCACCATGCCCAGGACGAAGGCGGCTGCCCCGGCAGGCACACTCAAGACCCCAGGAACTGGTGAGTAAGAGGCCGTGCTGCCTCACCTGCACCTGTCAGTCTGGAAACCAAAACTGCAGTCCCAGCGAGAACCTGACCTTGTCCGCAAGCCCCCCCATGAATGCTCAGGTATTTCTTCTTCGAGCTTAGACTCTGCCAATAACTAGCTTGCAGAAAGGTTCACACGTCTCCACCTTTTTCTAAGTGGGACTACGTAAGTGTGCGAGCCTCAGACTCCAAAGATGGTCGAGCTCTGAGGCGTACTGAATTGGCCTCACCATGTGCTCGGGAAGAACCGACACGCCCCCCTGCAGGCTTTTCAAGGGCATGCGTCTCCGCGCTGTCTTCATGTCGAGTTAATGTCGTCCATGATTTCGGGATGTGTGTAAACAAAGCTGGTGTTTTTGCAGGAAGGCAGAGGGTGCCCCCTGGACACGTTAGGGACAGCTTCTTAATGGACAGAGGAGGAGAGGTCAGGAGAAGGCAGGACCTCTTTCCCAGATGTATCTGCGATTGGCTGGCTTTGCCGTGTTCTGGGTGAATTTAGACTGCTTTTGCAAACGGGTAAAGCCATCGACATCTCCTAGAAGGCTCCTGGTGACAGTAGTAGACTCGATTATCTTTATGAAAAGCTCTTTCCTTTGCCTCCCAAGGCTACTGCTTTCCCCAAGGAAAAGGTGAACCAGTTCTTCAGAGGAGGGGAGGATTTTAGACCAAAGGAGTTGTGCAAGCTGGCTTCTCGGTTTGCAAGCTAACCTTGTTGCTCTCTCTCTCTCTCTCTCTCTCTCTCTCAGGAAAAACAGACGACGCAAAGGTGTCTGAGAAGGGAAGGCTGTCGCCCAAAGCCTCCCAAGTGAAGCGCTCCCCATCCGACGCAGGCCGCAGCAGTGGTGACGAGTCTAAGAAGTCCCTCTCCGGCAGCTCCAGGACGCCCAGCGCCAATGCCAACAGCTTCGGGTTCAAGAAGCAGAGCGGCTCGGCTGCCGGGCTGGCCATGATCACAGCCAGCGGGGCCACGGTCACCAGCAGGTCGGCCACGCTGGGCAAGATCCCCAAGTCGTCTGCGCTCGTCGGTCGGTCCACCGTCCGGAAGACGAGCATGGACGGGGCTCAGAACCAGGACGACGGGTACCTGGCTCTCAGCTCCCGGACCAACTTGCAGTACCGGAGTTTGCCCAGGCCCAGTAAGTCTGCCAGCCGGAACGGGGCTGGGAACAGGTCGAGCACCAGCAGCATAGACTCCAACATCAGCAGCAAGTCCGCGGGCCTGCCGGTGCCCAAGCTGAGGGAGCCTTCCAAGACGGCCCTGGGCAGCTCTCTGCCGGGGCTGGTCAACCAGACGGATAAAGAGAAAGGCATCTCGTCCGACAACGAGAGCGTGGCTTCCTGTAACTCCGTGAAAGTGAACCCGGCATCCCAGCCTATGTCCAGTGCGGCTCAGGCTGCCCTCCAGCCGGGGGCCAAGTACCCCGATGTGGCCTCTCCCACACTCCGCAGGTAAGGGGGGTAGATGGCCTGGGCAGAACTGGAATGCACAGAATGGCCTCCTGAATGAATGACTTTTTGTGTGCCTCAGTGAAAACAGCCTCTGTTTTCCTCCACTTCTGTTTGGTCAGAACCTGCCCGCAGTTCTGTAGTCAGCTGATTATATTTTCCCAGATTGGGATGAAAAACCTAAGCCCCTGAATCCGTCATCCTGGGTTTGAATCCTGGGTCCACCTTAAGGAGCCACCATGTATCCTTTCTTAACAATTTGCGTCAGTTTCTTCATCTGTAAAATGGAACACCTACCTGAGAGTGCTTGCGAAGATTAACCTCTGTAGCCACGTCTGGCCCGTAGGAAGTCCGCAGTCAAAGCTGGCTACCGTCTAGGAGACCTTAATATACTCCTAGGCCCGGGTGGGTACGGAAGGGAAGGCAGAGGGGTTTTGTACCCCCTCGCCTCCCTAGTTCTGTGGCTGAAATTCTTCGTCATTATGCCAGACTGTGATCTCAGCCAGATCCTTCTCCCAAGTAGCCCCCTACCCCCACCTACTTTATTTTTTATACTGCGTGCTTAATTCTCAATTTGTCTCTGAAATTTTAGCGTCCCTTAAAAAAAAAAAAAAGAAAGAAAGGAAACCTTTTAATGCAGAAGTGTTTCTGAAAAAGAGAATTGAATTTCTTATTACCTCAAAAAGGCATTCTCCCACATTTCCACGCTGCCTAGAAATTCTCGCGTGAAAATATTGTGATTTCGTACACGGGTCCTTTTAAATTTGTACGAATTCTATTTGTTTATATGATCTCATTACCTTCCCAGGAAATGTCTTCTCCCAGGAAAGAGCTTAAGTCCCGAGGAAAGAGAATTAAGTAGCGAAGAATAAAAATTATGTGCCCATGTCGGTATTTGGGGGGTGAACAGGAGTGTTTGAAAAGACTTCAGAGGAAGCCTGCCACGTGAAAGGTGTCCATGAAGCAGTTCACTGGTCTTTGTCTAGACTTGATTGTTAGAATTTCAGTAATGATTAATTTTTTCAGGGGAAGGTCCTGTTGGGCTGCTCTTTGTTGTTTTAACAGATTGCCTTGTAAATGAAAATTCTCTCTGCTTCTTGCCTCAAGTGTTATATGTACTATTCGTTCTTTGGTATTATAGATTTCCTTGAGTGACTACAAAGGTATTTTACTAGACCCGGAGGCTACTGTAATAGAATGCGGGAGAGTGCATGCAGATTCTCAGGCTCCGCCTCGGCTACCATTCAGCCAACGCCCGTTGATTACATTTTTCCTAAATCATTAAGAGGTGTCCTCAGTTCCTTCTGTGCGTTAGTATGGAGAGGAGAAATTTTAGACGAAGTGATCGCCCTCTTCAAACGATTTGAAGGACTAGCGGACAAAAAGTTGGGCCTCGTCTGTAGAGTTACCCAGAGGGGAATTAGGGGCAACAAGTGAAAGCGAAGAAGACAGGTCAGATTTTGGTGTTCTAAGGGTTGGGAAGTGCTTGACAGTGGAGTGGCGTTACCCTTTGAAGTAGTGAGGTTCCTGTTACCGGAAGTATGTAAGCATTCGAAAGCCAAGATTCCTCGTGCCAGAGGATATGTCATTCTCTGACTGTCATCAGGCAAAAAGTGTTTTCTAACCTGTCACCAGATCATTGAGGTGAGGATTGGTGATGGGTATGGATATTCGTTTCTTCAATAATTGGAATTTCTGAGGACTCTCTGGGGAGAACTGAGATCGGGCTCATACCATTGAGTAGCTGGGCGAAAGGCAGCCTGCCCGTCATAATACGTAGCGGTTTCATCACTTGGCAGAGATGCGCCTTCCGCAAGGGTTTTGGGGGCCGGAATCACTTGCGTTGCTAGAGCACGTACCCGCCCTTTGACTTGAAGACGGTTCTCCCACTCTTACTGCAGAGCCCGTGGCCAAAGGGAGAGACGTAGGTGCCGTTTCCTGTTTTGTTTTTTTTTAATTTTGTTAATGTTTATTCATTTTTGAGAGAGAGAGAGAGACAGAGCAGAGCGTTAGCAAGGAAAGGGCAGAGAGAGAAGGAGACACAGAATCCAAAGCAGGCTCCAGGCTCTGAGCTGTCAGCACAGAGCCCGGTGTGGGGCTCGAACTCACGAACTGTGAGATCATGACCTGAGCCGAAGTCGGACGCTTAACCGACTGAGCCACCCAGGCGCCCCCGTTTCCTGTTTTTTGACAGCACGGTTTTGGTCCCGAGCAGGGGCAATGACATGGACTGACATTTCTGTCACGAAGCCCCGGTGTGTCTTGTCTGACCTCTCGTGACCGCAGCAAGGTTTCTCTCTAGATCCCTGGGTGGGACTAGCCACACATCTTTCAGATTGGGTGTTCGCAGGAGCGTAGATCTGTGAAGGCCCCATCCAGATTCTAGACTCGTGTTCTCGATCGTTCATGTTGGCTCTGACACCAAAGCATCCAAGTCCCGTGGAACCGAGCTGTCATAAACCGAGCACCTGCCTTGTTCCTGGGGTCTCGGATACAGAGACGATTATGGTGGTTCTTTTCCCTCTAGATGATTCCTGGACTGGGACAGTGTTCTAGTTATTCTGTTTATGGACATAAAGGGAAGTAAGAAGAGCTAGGCCTGTTGCCCTCGGGGTCTTGGCTACAGCTTAGAACTTGAAGCTGGAGCCTTGGGATCCGCCAGTGTCCAGGCCCCCCTGCACAGTGGCCTTTCCCAATGGGAGCACCGTTTCAGGGGCGATGATTGCACCCCCTCCCCAGGATGCTCCCCCCTCCCGTTCCTGTGCCCCACCATACTTCGACAGCTCAGCGCCCCTCGAGGCTGGGTCCAACCCGCACAACCCTCTGTCTCTCCACAGACTCTTTGGCGGAAAGCCTACCAAGCAAGTGCCCATCGCCACAGCTGAAACCATGAAAAATCCTGTGGTGATCTCCAATCCTCACGCCACCTCCACCCAGCAAGGTAACCTCGAGTCCCCCTCAGGCAGCGGCGCCCTGAGCAGCGGGAGCAGCAGCCCCCTCTACAGTAAGAACGTGGATAGCAACCAGTCTCCTCTAGCCTCCAGCCCCAGCTCAGCCCACTCGGGCCCCTCCAACAGCCTCACCTGGGGCACCAACGCCAGCAGCTCCTCGGCAGTCAGCAAGGACGGCCTGGGCTTCCAGTCCGTCAGCAGCCTCCACACCAGCTGCGAGTCCATTGACGTCTCCCTGGGCAGCGGAGGGGGCCTGAGTCACAATTCTTCCACGGGCCTCATCGCCCCGTCTAAAGACGACTCCCTGACCCCCTTCGTCAGAACCAACAGTGTGAAGACCACGCTGTCGGAAAGGTGAGTGCCGTGCACTCGTGTCTCTCAGAAGGACACCCTTCCGGGAGTCCGAGGGTTATGTTAGGAGTCCCAAACGTTCATTCCCGTTGGCCTGGGAGACGGCGCTTTTCTAACCTCTGCTGTCTTTCCGTGGGGAAGCCAGTTTGGAATGGAATTAAGCTCGGCTCTACTTCCTGTTATCTTTTCCCGTGTGACTCTTCTCAGTGCTTGGGGGTGCTGGAAGTCTCTGGGGGGCAGATTTAATGCTTCCGTTTGAAGCGGCATTCCGCCTTTGAGGTCCTTCCTTTTTATTCTCTTTGCTCGTCGGCTGCTTGTCTCTACTCTCCCTTGTAATTGCGCAGGCAGAGTAGGTGGCCGGCCAGCCGTGGCGTGGGCGGCAGGAAACTCGAGGCGGCTGGGTAGATTCGGTGGTCCTCACGGCAGACAGACACCCTCCTACTGGAGGGTTGCCAGCCCGAGTGACAGGACGTCAAGAGACCGAAAGCATCCTCGGAGCTCTGGGGTCCACCGCGGCGATATGTGTCTAGTTTCTCCACGTAGGCAAGAACGCCGGGATCAGCGTGGGGGGTGAGAAATGTGTTCTAATCGTTGTGTGTGACGACACCTGCCCTTTCCTCCCGTCTAATGTTCCTTCTCTTATTTTCCACCTGCCTGGACTTCTAGCCCTCTCTCTTCCCCTGCCGCTAGCCCTAAGTTCTGCAGAAGTACTCTGCCCAGGAAGCAGGACAGGTAATGACATTGTAGGCCGGGGACCGCACCGAGCCTCCGGGTTCCTCCGCCCATCTGTGTCAAGCCAGACGTCTTGTGTGAGGCTGTTGGCCTGAGGCTTCCGCTTGTGTTCGTGGCTCTGGTGTACTCTGTGACCCCAGACATGCCAGTGGGGGTCTGCTCCGCTGTCCGCTGAAGCCTTGGAAGCGGGGGGAGGGGGGACCGGCTGGCGCCCCTCCCTCCCCAGCTTGGGACTGGGGCGGCAGAAGCTCCCACTTGCATCTCGGCCTTCCCGTGGCATGTTCCCGCTTCCCAGCTTCCCACCCTTTCTCCCTCTTCTCTCCCCTCTCCCTCCCAGCCCGGAAGCGACCCACCACCCACCGTGCGTGCGCCTGGACCCTCACCTCTGTCTCCCCCCCCATCCCTACTCCCCACGCGGCTGGCCCTTTTCCCTTTAAACGTCCTCTGCTGCAGTTTGGCTGCTGCGTCTTGCAGGCTGTTGTGTTCTGTGTGCCCGTTTCCTGTAACGATAATGGAAAAGAATCCGTGGAGTGTTGAGGCTTTACAAACTAAGAGGCTTGTTTGCCCCCGGCTGCCCTGTGGGTGGGCCTCAGAGACGGATACTGACCTTCAATTTGTGGGGGAGCCGCGGCCTGGCCAAGCGTAATAACCAGATGTTGTTTCATGCTAGGGAAAAAAAAAATTAATGCAAATCCTCTTCACCCCGTCAACAGCAAAAACTTTGTTTTCGTCAGACTCAACAGACCAGGCTTTTAAACGCTTGTTCTTTGGAAATCCAAATGCCTTGACTTTATCAGCCAGCAAGTCGTAACGCGCTCCAGCTCGGGCCCGGGGCTCAGCTCCTAGCTACGCCAAACTAAGAGGGACCTGGAATTCACTCTGCTACAGATGAATTCCAAATATGCAGACTGCTGGCTTCTTGAAAGCCTCCGACAAGTCCCTTCTCTCACTCGAAATCCCTGTCAGTGACATTTGGGGGGGGGGTGCTGGGCCAGAGTTAGGGGTGCAGGGAACCCGGCCCCTCTCTCCCCAAGAAGCAGTGGTGGTGGTACAAAGGTGGGTGACTGAGCGGCAGCGGTGTGGGCGCTGCTTCGACGCGGGGTGGCGCTCAAGTTTTGCTTTGAGCCCGTGGAAAAGGAGGAAGAGTTGGAGTGGAGTGGACGCCTCGGGCCTCCCGGTGACTCGGGGTAAGGTACGGACTAGGGTCAGCCAGCCCCAGGCTTAGGCTTCTCTTGTTTCCCGTGGATGTGTTGCATGTGCAGCCGGATAAGGGAACACTCCGTGGCGACGCGAGTCTCTTGGCTCCAGGTCTTCGGCCCCTCCTTACCCTGCCTGCCTTCCCTGCGCTTCTCTGAAGTTCTCATTTTTGTTTTAACTCTCCTACAGTGACCCGCACCTTAATAGGAACACTTTGCCTAAAAAAGGACTCAGGTATCTGCGTTTCCTCCTCGCATCCATGCCGTCCGGTGTGGCTTTGGGGCTTGGCTGTGTGACTCTCGTGGCTGGGGGGGGGGGGGCGGGGGGGGGCTCGGGCTGGGCTGGGGTCCCCGCTTTGGCCACCGCAGCAGGGCCTTCGCAACAGTGGTTCCCCTGGCACCCTCTCATTCTCCTCTCTCCATGTGTTGGCCTTTTTTTTTTTTTTTTTTGCTTGAGCAGAGGCTGTGCTTTTTCCATCTTCCCGTGGTAAAAACCCATCTCATGAAGAACATCCCTGGGCAAGCCCAGAGAGCAGCTGCTGCTCCTTCTGGGGCCAGTGGGTTTAATCGATGATTCACCATGAGCGTTCTGTTCGCGGCTGTCTTCCGAAAGGAAAGACATGACTTAGAGCATGTTGGTTTGTCAGCCAGGACGAGGGCGAAGGAGACCCCTATTTCCCTCGAATTTGAAAACCTTGAACTTCTCGGCCCGTAGAAAATTGCCCAAGGCAGATGCTTTGCGCTTCCTGAATATTCTCATCGAGAATCGTGTCAGTTTTCAGTGCCCAACAAGAAAGACACGGTCGTGATTGGCTTTGGTGTAAAGAAAGAAAAGACTACCCGGAAGGAACATTCTAACGTTCCTTCTGAGTCATGGCTCACATTCAGGTGCGCGTCCTGGTGAAACAAGATGCTGTAAGTCTCCGTTGCTCACACCATCTCCTTCACCGTGCCGACCAGGGGGACTCCAGTTCCGACGCCTGTCCCATGGTCTTATGGTCGCAGCTGTCACTTCTCCTGCTCCTTAAACATCTCGTTCTTTGTAGCGTTTGCTGCACCTTGCACTAAGCATTAAGTGCTTTCGCAAAAAAAAAACATGGAACTTGGAATGAAATGTTTCATTGCTGTCATGTATGTCTGTAGTTAATAACCTGCGGCTCTTAAGGCCAAGGGCGTTTTGAACAGTAGCGTGAGGTAGGTATCAATGCTGCCTTTCAGTAGGAGCTCAAGGAAGGCCAATTCTCAGAATCTAAGAATAAAAGGATTGAAAATTTCCCAACAGACGTCCGGTGAGAGGAAGTTCAGGACTTTGGCCATAGAGGTTTGGGGGGAGTTGGCAAGACCTTTTGTGCTTAACAGTTTTCTTCGTGCCTTCGGGGGCCGCTTGTCAGCACCCATGCTAACCCTTCCATGACGGCCACTCTTCATAGGAGTTTGACATCATTGCCCTAAGAGGAAGTTAACCCCTCTAAATATTAATATTTTGAAATGATATACATGTATCTATATTTCTACAGCAGATCTATCAAAGTGATGCAGCTCTGGGGTTTTTTTAACTATTTTTTAAAATTTCAGAATAGGGCTCCTGTGCTGGGCTATCTTCATGCAATCGATGTGACCTTGAAAGTACCATGTCCATCAGCCATAGCCAAAACATTTAAGGGGTGAAACTCCCTCCCACTCTGCCTCCCCCTTCTAGCTCCCTCCCTCCCTACACATTCATGTCCAGTGCCAAAACACCAGCAACTCTTTTTCCTTGAGTCAAGGGAACCCCTCTGTTGACCTAATCAGTAGTCACCCCATGGTAATCTGTATACAAGTCCAAAGGTCCGCTGGCCGCTGTGCATTTCAGAAATCGGAGATGCTGCCTGCGGGCCTAATGAGAAGAGCATGGATTTTGAAATCAGACATAAAATGGATTGAAATCTCAGCACGGGACTCAAGGCAGGCCCCGTCTTCACTGAGTGTAGAGTGGGAATAACGGCATCTGCAGCGCTGGGGAGGTCGGAGGCATGCGCGAGATAATGTCTGTGAAGGCCCCCGGCACATCGCAGACATTCGGTACATCGTGACCAGATACGTTTCCTAATAAAGGAGGAGGCGGGCCCATGACCTCTGTGGAACCCAACGATTTGGGGTTCCTTCTATGGAGACTTATTGATGATCGATTGCAGCAAGCACTGTCGCCTTCCGTGACGTGTCTGGTTGCTGATCCGCTGGCATTCACGGCCACTTACTTGGGCTCTAGAATGCAGACGCCACGAGCTATCTAATTAAAACGTCCTCGAAGCTCTGACAGCAGCTCATTTTGCTGCTTCAGTGCCGTCAAGGTGGGGGCTTTGAAATGACACTATCGTGAATCAACATGTTACAGATACGCCCAGTGACGGCTCCTTTGAGCATTTACTGGCCTTGCTTTCTTTATGTATTCCCTCCAAACTGAAAGGATTACAGTTTTCCCCAAAGGCAGCCAAGTAGCAAAAAAGGTTTGGAGAAACTTCATACGTTTCAGGATGTGGAGTGATGTGGTTTTTTTGTTAAACATCATCTTTGGATCTGTATTTCTTTTTTTAGTATATTTATCATCAGCTCCACAGAGTTCATTTTCATGAGCGTTGTTCCTGGTTAATCCCGGCCTGACTTCTGTCTGTCCAGGTATACTCCCACCTCCCAGCTTCGCACTCAAGAAGACGCAAAAGAATGGTTACGGTCCCACTCTGCGGGAGGCCTGCAGGACACAGCTGCCGGTTCCCCTTTTTCCTCTGGCTCCAGTGTAACTTCGCCCTCCGGAACGAGATTCAACTTTTCCCAGCTTGGTGAGTAGCCTCTGATCATTAGCCGCGTCCATCGGTTCCACGGGGCAGAGGTTAATCCTCTGTTTTGAAAGAGCCACGTGGTCCCATCTTTCTCCGTATCTGATCAGCCCTCAGCAATGCAGTTTGGTTATAGGAGATCGATGGCAAAAGAAAGAGAAAAAACAGAGAAGCGTTCGGTACTCTAGTCAGTACTTTACGTGTCTGATGTAAGTAGGGTCATAGCAAAGAGCAAACCGCCCCATCTTTTAGAAGAACGTAGTCCGTTTCTCAGGCCTCTGATATCTGAAGAAGTAGGAGCATATCCCATGTTCGGTCATCTGCCTTGCTCTGTTAAGCTGGAAAATAAAGATCAGGTTTTGAGTGAACAACTATTCTTGGAAATGCCTGCTACTGACATAATGCTTTGACTGGCACAGTGGGGAGAGGAAAAGAATTTGTAACGCAGTCCCTGCTGACATGTTAATGGATTCTTTTCTAGGGGAACAAACACACCCACACAGACTCATAAATAGGGTAAAAGAGAACAATCCGAAGCTTTATGTGAAACCGTGTAATAAAAACTGAATTCGATCAGGTAGCAAGTATTAGAAAGAGAGAAGATCCATCCTGGCTAGAGTCACTGGGAAGGGGGGCACCCGGGCGGCTCAGTTGGTTCAGCGTCCAACTCTTGATTTCAGGTCAGGTTATGATCTCACAGTTCAGCGATCGAGCCCTGTGTCAGGCTGTGCGCTGACGGCTCGGAGCCTGCTTTGAATTCTCTCCCTCTCCCTGTCTCTCTGCCCCTCCCTTACCCAAAAGAAATCAGGAAACATTTTTTAAAAATGACAGGGAAGGATGGGAGTTGAGCCTTCAAAGACTGATGCAGGAGAATCATTTTGCCTAGTCTCGTCTCGTTCTTTAGAGGGCAGCCTTTGCTGAATATTATGATGATAACCATGGAATATTTTTTTAAATATTTATTTATTTTGGGGAGAACACAAGTGGGGGAGGGGCAGAGAGAGAGGGACAGAGGATCCGAAGCAAGCTCTGCGTTGACAGGCTGAGCGGTGAGTCCTATGTGGGGCTTGAACTCCGGAACTGCGAGATCATGACCTGAGCAGCCAAAGTCAGATGCTCAACTGACTGAGCCACCCAAGTGCCCCAAAACACAGAATCTTTAAATGACACGTGTGGCTTGTAATCAAGTAAGGCTTGACTTTTCATTTTTAATTAACTGAATGGATACTTTGGAAATAGTGTACTTTACTGAAATGAGCAGGATTTTAATTTTATTTTTATTTCTTTATTTATTTTAATGTTTATTTTTGAGAGAGACAGAGACAGAGTGTGAGCGGGGGAGGGGCAGAGAGAGAGGGAGACACAGAATGTGAAGCAGCCTTCAGGCTCTGAGCTGTCGGCACAGAGCCCAGTGCGGGGCTCGAACCCATGAACTGTGAGATTGTGCCCTGAGCTGAAGTCGGACGCCCAACCGACTGAGCCACCCAGGCTCCCCCAGGATTTTAATTTTAAAAGCCCATTTGGGCCAAGGCGGATGTACTCCTTGGCGCCGAAGCTCATTAGGCGCCCTCACCAAGCGTGCCCCTTTGGAGGCAGTGAGAGCTGTGTTCGCATGGTTCCTTCCCGGAGTAACTCTTTGAGGCAGTGTTTCTTGTCATGCACAAATGCTTCCCGTCTGATCAAAAGCCTGGTTGGACTATTTTGGGCTTCGGCTTTAGAGGGAGTTGTTCCAGATGAGCCCAGGGAGTAATTAGCTCATGCCTGGAAGGTGACACTAGCTTGTCCGAACGTGCCAAGTTGGAAAGCCGAAGCCCAGAGCCTTGCTTTGGAACTCACCCACCTTTCCTCCCTTATTTTTAGCTCTCAGTGTTATTCAAATGCTGGTGTGACTACCTTCTAGAAAACAGACCAGGGAGGGGAGTTGGCATGGACAGATATGGCTGACACTAATCAGTCGCCTCGTCGTCCCCATCCAGGATTTGAACAGAAACATGAACTTCCAACCTTTCAGTTCCCTTCCTTTTATTGCAGCGAGTCCCACAACTGTTACCCAGATGACCTTGTCCAACCCAACCATGCTGAGGACCCACAGCCTCTCCAATGCCGACGGGCAGTACGACCCGTACACCGACAGCCGGTTCCGGAATAGCTCCATGTCCTTGGATGAGAAGAGCAGAACCATGAGCCGCTCGGGTTCCTTCCGGGATGGGTTTGAAGAAGGTAAGCAGGGAGGTGTACCGTCCCAGGTTAGGCAGTGTGTGATTAATTGGCCCTCCCTACTGAGTTCGTGTGCACCTCTAAGGGTTTCCCGCCAGCTCTCCCGCTCACTCTGGGGCTTGGGACTGGGGAGCTCTGCATGGCAGGGTCTGGCTCTTCCTTGACCTCGCAGGACTTCAGGGGAAGAAGCTGCTGAAGAAACACGAGTGAACTGGGAGCTGACCAAGTTCCATTCTAGGTTTCTCCCTCTTGGACTTGGGCCACAGCTTCTTGGCATGCGCCTCCATCTTGAGGTTCAGCTGTTGGCTCTCCGTCTTGGCAGAGTGAGTTTCTGGAGAGTTAGTTCATTTCCCTGTGCTGACGCACCCTTATGGCTCTGGGGGCCTGTGGGCAGCACCAGAAGTTTCTGTTTCTCAAGCCCCAGTTTATTAAGTTTATTCAGTCAAACCCTTTCCCTTCAGGTATGCCCTTTTTCTTCTTTGCTTACAAACTGTGAGTACTTTGGGTTGGGTCCTTATGTTTTGTTCATTTTAATCAGAATTTTGGGAGAAAATAGATGTGGGCATCTTTGCCAGCCGTTTTCCTGACTCAGGCCATCTCTCTGTCCCTTTTTTTTTTTTTTTTTCACTTAAGGTGTGAGCTAGGGAAGCAGGCAGTCAAAATGCTAGGGAGGGACAGCCCCACCCCTGAAAAGCTTCCCCAAGGTGGGAATGATAGGACATTAGAATCAGTACGCATTTGACTAGTGGTTAAAAATATGGAAGAAGACTACCAAGGTCCGAATCTCGCTCCCCTACTTAGGTATATGATCTCGGATGCGTCGCTTCATGTCTCTGTATCTCCATTTGGTTTTTTTTGTTTTTGTTTTTGTTTTTACTGACAAAATGAGAGTGATAGTAGAACCCTCATAGAATTATGAGAATTCAATAATGTATGCAAACATTAACCCAATAACGTTACTATATGTCCTAGCCTATAGATTCAGCCTCAGCAGGGATGCCCCGACAGCTGGGAGTCCCCAGCTAGGGGACGGGGACTCCCAGAGCAATTGAAGCCCAGGCTAAGGCTATAGGCCTAGTTGTGTTTTTTTGTGCCAGTGATGGAAGAGAATGTGGGAGGGGAGGGAGTCATGGGCGCTTCCCTCTACTCCCAACCCCTGCAAGAGTGGGGCAATATATGCCCAGCGTCCTTCAGGGAGGAGAGCGCAAACGAACTTGTCTTCAGAAATCCCTGAACACATCAAGAGGGAAGGAAACATAAAATAAAAGCTTTGCTTTTGCCCAGTATACTCGTTCACAAAAATTATAAAGAGTTTGGTTACAGGGCAGTTCCCCCGGTTCATCTTCCTAGAGACTTCAGTCCCTTCACCCTGATTTATGTGTCACTTGCATCCAACGACATCCAGCGAGGGACACGAAGCGAGTCTGTAAATCCGAATTTGGGAGCCTGCTGGGAACAGAGGTTTAAGGAAGGTTGAAGCCCGAGTTACCGAAGAGTGTTTTGCTGGACTGGAGAGCTGGAATGAGCGCTCTCACCACTCAGGGCAGTAATAACAGTAGATCTGTTGACCCTCAGGTGAAGGAGTAGGCAGTTGGCCATGAACTTTTTTCTAGTCAGCGTGCTAGCCAAAGCATGGCCACCGAGCCCCCGGCCCTCCCGGTGACGACTAACACAGGGAGTGTGTCCTGGACTCTGTTCATCTTCCCTGTCATGCGTGTGCCTGAGTGAACCGTGTTCAGAACTGAAACTTGTCCAAACAAGCCGACTTCGCCTCATAAAGACCCAGAGCCATGACGGTACCGTCATCAGAGAGCTTCTATTCATTCCATCTGGAATCAAGCTGTCAGGCAGCACGACCGTGGAATAGCTGGGATGTCAAAGTGACATTGATAAAAAATGCTTGCCCACAAGCAGTGTCTAGACTTTTGTAAACCCTAACGATTCATGGCGACACGGAACTGAAGGGCAGAGGTAAAAATCAGATTTGAGGGGCCGGAGGTAGAGACCGCTGTCATGTACTGTGAACACGTTAACAGTGTCATCGTTGGGGGAAATTTCGCATCAAATTGGTTTTCTTCCAGGGATATTACACCCCCAAAAGCAAAATAGAGCTTGTACAGTTAGGTGTTTTAATCCCAGCAGGTAAAGGCTCTTTTTTTTTTTTTTTTTTTTTGAAAAAAAATTTTTTTTTTTTTTAATTTTTAAATCCTAGGGTTATGGGAACAGTTGGGAAATTTTTACATCTCCTGTTTGGACCAAATAGAACCTCCTTAGAAGAGGCACTTGGGGATATCGCATTCCAGAAAGCAGGACAGAAACGTAAGAATTAGCACACGTACTTAGGTGAGGTTTTTGTGGGATTTAATTAGCACTTTCCATTTGGAAGGAAGCGGGAGGCATAAACATGTAGATTAGGTGCCGGCATGGCCCAGGTGCAACCTTTCAAAATTATTTCAGGGAAATTAATTTCCAGCAGATGCGTTATGCAATCTTAGAGTTCACTTTAATAGCGTACATTTAGGGAGATGCTTAAGGCGTTTTAAAGATGGATGTCTGCGGAAAAACAAATCCAGGGACTTCAGCAATCATCCCTAATTGCTAAGACAGTCTAAATCGGTTCTTACAGAATCCATAGGAACAGAACAACTCATTAATAAATCTTTTTTTTTTTAATTTTTGCAACTCTCTTGCATTTCTAGCCCCTGAGTTATATTTGTGATTTAAATCCTGACATGTCTGTTGTTAGCCGTGAGACCTTGGGTAAGGGACTTGGCCCTACTTGGCCTATTTCCTGTTTGCTGAAAGGCAGAAAATAATTGAACCTGCTTCAGAGGATTGAAGGGAAGATTAGGTGAGATAAATTCCGGAAAGCATTTAATGCAAAACGACTTCCAAAGAGGTCGAGAGCAAGTATTCATTCAATGGTGGCCACTATCCTTGTCCTGTTTTGTTTTGTCCTTCTTCCCAAAGGCCATTTCATTCCCATTTTATTTATGGCAAAATCGAGGCAGAAGCAGCAGCTTGGGGACAAGGTCCTAAACTCTCGATTCTCCGCCCTGTGTTTCTCTATTCAGTCCTACCTTGACATTTGGCTCTGCCTTGGTCACGGCTGGGCTTTTTGACCTGCTCCTTCATCAGCGTGTTCTCTGTTTTCCCTTATGCTCACCTTCCGGACGGTGGTCCGTTAGCCCTCAGGACGGTGTCTCATTGTCACAGGCTCCTCCGTTTGTACCCGCAGTGGAGGAAGGACTCGAATACAATGCCTGGATGTACATTCTCTGCTCCCGACTTGCTGTGTGTGCTTGGCCACATCACTTGGCCTCTCTGGGTCTTAAATGACTCTTGTTTCTTAGTGGTAGCAACTCCTGCCCTGTCTGGGAGTATTACCTACACATTTTCTGTGATGGTGAGGATCGCTTGAAACAGTAGTATAAATGAGAAAGGGCTTCGATTAGCATGATGCGGAGTGTATCTCTGTATTATATACGAGATGCCAAGTGTAGCAGCCGGGGCATTTGATCGCTTTATTGGCTAGAATATGCCCTGTCGTTTCCTTGTGTCTAGAGCACGTGTATATAGACACCTGTGCTTTAAAGGGGGTTTGAAACCATGTTTTTCTCAAATATGCATCTTTTGTGTGTTTGGTCACAGCTTGTGTCTCTGTAGATTGGATGAGGGGCTGAGGAATCATTCTAAAACACACCAGAAGGCTTTAACAACAACAACAAAAAAAAGCCTTTCAGAAACCAGTAAGTCCAGTAAAACCAGTAAATTAAGAGCAAAAGTGTCTCCAGGCTTCTGGTCAGCAGATCCGGATCTTGAATGCTGTGTGACCTTAAGCAGACCGTTTAACCTCACTGGATTTCAGATGACTCAGGGGCAGAGGTGGCCCACACAAGTCCCTCTGGTGCTTCGTAGCCTCAGAATTCTAGAGCTGTGGGTAGAGGGTGGAAAACGCATGGTGTGCTTTTGCTGTTCTGGCTTTGTGTGCCTTGTGTGCGCTTTGCCGTCCGCAAGTATCCAAGCCACATAACCCAGGCTCTGATTCGGTTCAGTTCACTCGAAACGAGGCCAACTCTCATGGTTCAGGCAAACCACGTTCAGTTTGGGGTTGACTCTGGAAATCAAGGAATCTTCTTTTGGACCACAGTCTTGCTCTTGCTATTTACCAAGTGAGAGGAGTTAATTGCAGAGGCAAAGAATTACCCCCACCGAAGCCTGCCAGCTATGCTGTTCTCTGCCTGCGGCCCGAGGCTCGCACGGGGATACTGCAGAAGGCAGTGTCAGTAAGTCTGTGTGTACGAGCTGGAGAGGGAGAAGAAAAAAACCTCCATTTTTCAGCAGTCCAGTTCCATGCGGCTGCCCTGTGCTGGCCGAGCAGGTGGTGTGATGGGAGGACCTAGCTGCGTATTACCCACGTCTCTTCCCCCAACTTGGCCTCCGGTATAATCTGCCCCTACTGTGCCCATGTCATGGGACTAAAGTAACTTACCCCTTTAGAACATTGGGCCAGTCGGTCAGAGCATGAGAGGTGTCTGCTAACGTGTGAACGGATTAACACTGAGAGCTGTTATTGGCCATTAACACTGTAAACTGATTTCTTACGGGCCAAGGGCCAGAGAGGTCATGGATAGATGGAAGAAGGATGGAGGAGATCTGTAACCTTCGGCATTGCTAAGGAAGGGATGGTATGCGACGTGACAGTGTAAGGATGGCCTCAGAAAAGCAGGCACCTGCTAAGAGAGAAGAGGGCTGGACAGGCAAGCAAGGACCTGTATGGGTCCAGGGGAGGAAGGGGGTGCATCCGGTGGCAGGCGGGCAGGGAAACGAGGAGAAGGTCCCTGGAGAGACATCGTCTGAGCTGATCCTGGCGATTCGGGCAGGCAGAAATAAGAAGCTTCCTACACAAAGGGGACTGAGGCAGCCGAGCGCTATGAAGCCATGCTCGGGAGAGAAGTGCAGGATTCAGAATGTGCTAGGAGCACATAAAGGAAGAGCAGGACGTCGGGAGGTTTATGGAAGATGGTGCTGAGACCCCTGGGTGGTGGGCTCAGCTGTTGGTCCGATAGCTTGTGGGCAAGGTAGCTTCAGCCGCCTGCTGATCTAAATTGAGTTCACTTCTTGGGTGGTAAGTGCGAGCCGTTTAGTGCACGTGGAAAGTTCCTCCCCAACCTCCCACTCTCAGACCACAGGGGATAGCTGGGGGGCGGGGGCGTGCGGGGATAGAGCATTCCACTCTTGGTCAGGAAAGCTGTGCCCAATTAAAAGTCTCTGATGTCTCCACAGGCATATTTATATCTTTCACAAAGTTGCCGAGAGATTCCTAAGAAATGTCATTGAGGAATCTAGTTCCCAGAAAGAGAAATCAGCTAGGATACTTAGTCTGACAAAAGACCATGATTTAAAGTTAAATGTCAATAAACAATAAAATGTCTCTCCACCGGCTGGGGACCGGAAGGGGTGTGAAGAGGATATGAAGACGGTTCTAAGTCACAGGTACCAGTCGGAAACAGAAAAGAGGACGCCACTTGCTTCTCATTTTGTACACATGGTAGAAATCGAAAGAAGAGTCTCTCTTTCAGCAGATGTATCTTCTAAACGAGTGCTCCACTGTGCATCCATGTAGAACGAATTTGCAATGGCCAACAGCGAGCCTCCCGCCTTCATAATAATCGGCTCATCTTTGTGCGCACGCAAGTGAGAGTTGCTCGCAGGGTATAAATACATGCGCAACACGATCTCAACCCTAAAGGAATATATTAGAAAAAAGGAAAGAAGTGAAATGTCTGGAGGGGAACAGGTAACAGGTCGCCTCTGGGTGGTAGAATTATGAGTCACATGGATTATGGCCGTGAATGTGTTCTTTTTTAACACTTCTCTGTACTTGAGAACTTTCATTCAGTAATCATGTGTTATTTTCATAGGGAGAGAAAGGTATTTAGAGGCTGTAGAAACAAAATGTGCTAAAAGAAAAGAGACTTCCTTAGCAAATTACTCTTTATTTGACTCCGACCTATCGCCAAATCAGAAAAAGTTGGGTCAAGGTGAGATTAAGCTGCCTATAATATTGAGTTTCTCTTTCTCTCTCCTTCTTAGACTCCATAGTATCTAGTCGTGCAATTCACCTTTTTTTTTTCTTTTTAAATAGTTCACGGATCCTCGCTCTCCTTGGTTTCCAGCACGTCATCAATTTATTCCACAGTGAGTATAAATCAATGCCGTATGGATAGCTATGATCCTGAGAGCTGGGGCTCCTTTATCAAGTGCATCAAGAATAAAATATAAAATCATTTCTCCTACAGAAAGTATTTCCTTTATAAGGCGATCATTTAATAGGGAACAAGAGTCGAAATTCACAGACAGCTGTTGATCGTAACGTATCAACGGATAAATCAGAAACTGACTTCTTTGTTAAAGTGTCATTGTGCTTCGGGTGGTAACTAGTTAGATGGGTGAGAAGCCTTGGCCACCTGCTGGTAGCCCTAGAAAAGAAAGACCTTAAATAACTTATTAATCTTCCATCTGCCTCAGTTTCTTTATCTGTAAAGTAGGAAGAAAGCAGTCCTTACTGTGAGGGAGATGACATTTCACACAGTGTAAATTCCTTGAGGACAAGGATTTTTTCTGTTTTTATTCCTAGTGCCTAGAACAAAGCCTAGCATATATATAGTAGGTGTTCAAAAACCAGGCTTGAATGAAATAAGCAGATGAATGTGAAGCCCTAACTATAGTGTACAGAGTACAGAGTAAGCTCTCATAAAGGCTGGCCATCACCACTGAGCGGTCTACTGAACAGAAGCCAAATGTAATCAAAATATGGTACTGGGTTTGTTCCGAGGTGCTTACTTGTTATAGCTATGTGTGTAACTATGAATCTTAAAAACTTTAATTTGGGAATTCCTATAGGAAAAAATCCTTTTATTAATTAAGAATTGGAAATCCTTTAGCCCTTAGTTCCATGGAGGACAGATATTTTAGTAATTCAGTTTTTGGTAATGCCAGGTTCCTGGGCTATATGCATAGCAGGACAAACTGTATATGGCCCCTTATAAGTTTAAAGGCCATCCTGGAGTCAAGTTCAAGAGGCCAGAGCCTAACTGTTCTTTCTTAGGCCAGTAGCAAACGCAGACAGACTTCAGTGATTGCCGACTTGCTCTGATTTGAAGGACCTAGAAAGGGTCTTTCCTGCTCTGATCCACCTTGCCCCTCCACCTTGCTCCTTAGCCAGTCATCTTATCTGAAGTTTCATCACTGAGTCCTCACTTCCGATAGTAAGAGGGATTATCGAAGCCACAGAGATGACCTTCTACCGACTAGTACATACACAGAGTCCTGTCTTCTAGAGGGAAACTCTGTGACGTGGGCACCAAAATAGTACTTTCAAACCTAGATTTACTACTTATAGTATTTACCGGCCCTGAGTAGATGCCAGGCTCTGGGATAAACCCCAAGGATGTGGTGCAGGTGGGGAGAGGAACCTTCTGCTGAAGGCGGAAGCCAGATGCACCCAAGGACAGCTAGGGACATGGGACTCCACTTCCATAGGGTGGGTGCAGAGTGGCCACCACAGACCTCGCCGCCCCCACGACCCTTGTCTCCCCACCAGAGTTCTCTGGGTTTCCTGTCAACACCGAGCGGGAAGGTTCTTCTCAGAAGAGTGAAAACTGGGGGCTGGCCTGCACCAGCCAGCCTTGGAGGGAAAGAGCAGAGACTTCTGCCGCTGTGAGAACTTAGAGATAGGAAGCCATCGCTCGCGCTTCCTGGCTGCGCCGCCTTCGCGCAGACCGCTGGCGGCGCTTGTCATCCGAGGCCTTTCAGTAGCTCTTGGTCTGGGTGTGTGGACAGGAAGCTGATGTTTTCGTGAAATTTCAAATTATTCTTTCTGAGTTGATATAAATTCACACATTACCAAGGACCTAATAATAATTTTGAACTTCATGTTCAACTAGATAGCAAGAGGCCCAGGGCCTAATCTTTGTTTTTTTTCTCACTGTAGGACTTCCTACAAATTACGTCATTATTCTGGGTAGCTGTCGATTTGTCCTTGCTGTCAGGGAGCCAGGCGGTCTCAGAGACGGGTGCCCGCAACTTCTGACATTCCACCGAGCCACTGAGTCAAACGTTCCCCTGTACTGTCCTGTACGTGTGCCTTCTCTGAGCATATAGGTTACTTTTGCAGACTTAAAAAAAAAAAAAGTCTAACATTTGAATATTTTTGTGCTAGAGTAGACTGCGAATTCCAAACTGTATCTGGCTACACGGCTACCACCAAGCACGTACATGTGGTCCCTCATCTATTATCAGCCACTTGGTGATAATAGAATTCTGAGACTCGGACACCTTTGTAAAGGTTAAGGCCAACACGTTCTCGTTCTAAAAAGAGATCACTGGAGTTCCGTAAGTGGCCACCAGCCCAGACCAAAGAGTCTGTTTGATAGCTGAGTGTTTTCAAGGCTCTTATTGGATGATAACAGGTTTTTCCCTACAATCTCTGTAATTCTTGGATATTCAAGAATGCTCCTTCTGGCTGAAAATTGCCTGTGATTTTCATTATAAAGGAAAGAAACGGCAACAGTTGCTGAATGAGTGCCACAAAGGAATCATGGAGTAGACTCTTCTTGGGGTAGAGGAAATCTAAGATGCCACATCTGGCCTTAGACTGGCTGTCTCGGTTGGTAGAGGGCAGGAACTGTCAGTGGAGGGAGGTTCCCGGCTTCACGTGGAGTCCCCAGAGCAGCAGCCGCGGGTACGAGTGAAGAGCACATGGTTGCTCCAGGCTGCTGCTGAGGACAGGGGTCCAACCCTGGAGACAGTGGGCAGAGCGACAGTGGCAGAGGTACGGGGAAGGAGCATTAGGCCCGTGGATAGGAGTGTTTAGAAGTGGGGCTCGTCCTCTGTGGGTGGGCCAGCGTGCCGACAGACCTCCCTCCGCCTCCCAAATGTTAGATAGCTGTGACATTCTCACTGTGCATTTCTCTTCTTTGGATCAGACGCAGAAGCCAGGGGCCTTATTTCTGGAAGGCCTCCATGAGAACGGAGCTGTAGCAGAAGAGCGGGAGCAGGTGCTCATTAGGATCACAGACTCTAGAGCCAGACTACCCCGGGTCCAACCCCAGCTCTCCCTCTTAGCGGCTGTGACCATGGGCAAATTATTCCACCTCCCCGTGCCTCAGTTTCCTCATCTGTGAAATGTCAGCGCATAGCGTTAGTACTTACTCAAAGGGTTGTTATGAGGACTAAATGAAGAACGAGTGGAAAGGGCTTAGAACAGTCTCTAGCACGTGGTAAGCATTCAGCAAATACTCCTCATTAGCAGAGTGTAAGCGACACCAGAGAGACTTGGTCATGCTCACAGCTGTATCCCAGGTTCTTAAAACAGTGACCGGCACGTAGGAAATCGGTAAATATTTGATAGGTGGTGGTAGTGGGCACGAATGGATGAACAGATAAACAAAAAGGGATGCGTGAATATTCCCAGAGAGGGAAGAGGAAGGCCCGAGGGCACCTCCCAGCATTCTCCTGAAGGCGTTTCTTAGATGAAAGCGTCCAGCCGGGTGACCTCAGGCAAGATAACTTCACCTCTCTGTGCCTCAGAAGGAACACAGACCTCCTCCGCAGGGTTACTACAAGGATTAAATGATTTGACCCCCCGTGTTCCTAAAAACCAGTTGCCGTTGTTAGAGGCCAGCTGGAGGAAGGACCCTCCTGGGCAGGATCAGGAGTCAGGGCAGGGGGGTGAGGAGCAGGGCGAAGGGACACCAGACAGGAAACAGCCCCCCACCTGCCCCAGCGATGGGTGTGGGGTCTGTGTGGTCTAATGCATCATGCCATTCTGCATTCCGAACTAATAGAGAAATAGACACCAGAGTCAGAAGCCGATTTTTTTTATTTTTTAAATAATGGGTTTGTCACTAGTAGAATCGGCTTAGGACACACATCTAGGACCCAAGGACAAAATGGAGTCCTTACTGATTTTCACTAGCCTATCTGACTCCTAAGTCGCTGCTCCAACCCTGGGGAAGTGTGAACGGAGGGGTGGAGAGAAGGTGGGAACACTTCCAACCTTGTCCAGAATGCGGGATGTGGGAAGGGTCTTCCTTTATGGGCCCCTGTGAGAACCCAAGGAGAGTGAAAGAAAGGTTCCCCCTGCTCCAGGTTCCCCCTATGGGGAGAGAGAGGTAGTCTTATGGTCTCTGGCTAGCAGGTGGCTGTGTCACCACAGACAAGGGGCCCTGTGTGGAAGATTCTGCCAATAGGAGGGCCCTCAGGCTTCACCTTTACTTCCCAGAGTTGCAGGTAACTGGGGGGCTTGAGTTGGGGCGGCAGGAAGGTGAAGGCCCCGTTCATCCTCACAACCTGGGGAATCAGCAGGCAGGCCGATGGGCCTCCCACCTTCCCTCACCTTGGAGGTAGTGCCCCAGAGACACAAGAGGGAGGAATGACCCGGGCACTTACCCCATGAGCAGTCCTCCTTTCCCCCTGGCTAGGATCTCCAGATTAAATACAGAACGCCCAGTTAAATTAGAAATTCAGATTAACAACAAATAATTTCGGGGGCGCCTGGGCAGCTCAGTCGGTTAAGCGTCTGACTTTGGCTCAGGTCATGATCTCACAGTTCGTGGGTTCTAGCCCCGTGTCAGGCTCTGTGCTGACAGCTCAGAGCCTGGAGCCTGCTTCGGATTCTGTGTCTCCCTCTCTCTGCCCCTCCCTCGCTGTCTCTCTCTCTCTCAAAAATAAAAAACTACAAATAACTTTTTAATATAGGTTGCCCCCAGAGTGGCATGGGATATACTTATTTTTATTTGCTAATCCCTGCCCTGGCTCCTCCCCTTCTCATGAGCACCCAAACTGATTTTCTCCACTTGGGAGCAGAGGGACTCCTCACAACCAAAATAATTAAGAGTGTTGTTCTCCCGCTTCCTAATTTCTTAAAATAATATGCTGTTTGTATTTGGCCGTCTGGTCGGTCAAATTAACTGAACCAGTTTATCCAGAAAAATAACACCAGGAACGAAACTAATAAGTTCGGTACTTCTGGTCCTGCTGTTCCCCCAGGCTGTATCGCACTGTTCCTTGTTCCTCCACTGGTCTAATTGCCCTTATGATTCCTTTACAGCCAGAAGAAAAATGCCAGTCCGAGGTAAGGAACAGTTTGCTGTCTGGATTTCCTCTGTCACTATTCTCAGTTCCTATACCCGGCTCCGGCGGGGAATGGACGCCGAACACAAGTAACTCTGTCCCTTGCCATCTTTAGATTCGCAAGCTGCGGCGGGAGCTGGATGCCTCCCAGGAAAAGGTTTCAGCTCTGACCACCCAGCTGACCGCAAACGTGAGTACAGATACGGGGCGGTCACCACGGGAGGGGGCGCAGTCGCTGCTACCTTCCGACGGTAGCTCACGGCCGCCTGCCCCCCGGCACCGGGAAAGCAGTACAGTGTGAAGGGCCCGGGCTGTTAGCATCATGAGGGTGACTGTCCACCCTGGCACTTACTGGCTCTGCGCTTCGGGCAGATTCTGGAACATCTGAGCCTCCGTGTGCTCCTCTGTGCGATGGCCGATGGTAATACTCGGCTCTCCGGGTTGTCACGTGATCAGGACTGGACTCTATCAGGTGGTCAGAAAAGTTCGTTTCCCTTTTCTTCCTCTTTCTGAGAATTTTCATCTTAAGAAAAAAAAAAGAAAGAAAGCAAAGGCTCCAAATAACTAGCTGACTGTTCTATAATTACAATATGCACAATTACGTGTTCAGGAAGTGCTGCCAACCAGCATTCAATTCAACAACTGTTTATGTGCCAACTATGCCCCGGGCACTGTGGGTTCAACAGCAAAGCAAGCACCGTCACTGTCATCTTAGTGTTCTTTGGTTC